>ML664180.1:3070039-3372809 GCA_007570785.1 Antilocapra americana | reverse complement strand
AAAACAAAACAGAAAAACCCTAAAAAACTGATCTGGTATCCCTGCTGGATAAAGGAGAGTAAAGGTGAAAACTCCTTGAAGGTTTTTTTTTCCCCCTTTCAAAATCACCAGAAATTTTGTATTGGAAGAACTTATCCAAATGGGAGAAAGCTACTTGGTACAGATGTTTCTGAGCTTCTCAGCTCATGTTATTAAAGCAAAATTATTTTGGAATCGCTTGTAGTTGCATCACACCGATACTGTGATTGTCACCGTAACGTGGCATGTGGCAGTAGTTAGGTAAGAACAGGCCTGGGGCTATGCTATGCTTCTTCAAGTCCTATTTGCTTAGGTAAGCCATTACGGTACTGATGGCATAACTGAACCAGCTACATTTACTGCCTAGTGAGTATCCTTTCAACCTGGCCAGGTTTCTTTCAGCCTCTGGTCTGAGGCCTGTTTGGACTTTCAGTTGGGGAAAGCTTCATGTCCCTCAGTGGTTTGGGGATGAACATGGCACTGTCTACAGAGCTATCATGATGACCACTCCAAAACCCACCACGGGGGTCAGCACCAGGGACGGACATGGGAGATGGGGGACTGAGGGGCCTTTTATCTCCACGGTGCGTCTTCCTGCCTCTTGCAGATGCTTTACTGTAAACGTGACTGACTGATGAAACAGCTCCCACACGACCTCCTTCAGAAGCCCCAGATACTACAGTGAGCAGCCTGCCACCCTGTTCTTCCTTTGCTCAAAGGCCATTCTGCCAGAAGAATGCATCCCTTTTTTTCTAGTTCTACGAGGATCTTCTTTTCCAAAGATAAAAAAGATCACACATGTTGGCTGGCAGCGTGCACATAGAGAAAAGGCCGGTTGGAAATTCACGACAATTTTAACAAAATTTAGCACTGTGGGGAGCCATTCTGAAGCGGAGGTCACACTTTCTACTTTAGGAAAAACAGCCAAGCAGCTGAATAGCTGGGAGCTCCCATTACAGGCCTGACTGATTTGTGCTGAGACATTAATAATGCAGACTCACTGGCTCCCTCATAGACGTCCCCTCTCCTGGGCCAGACCTGCCCTGAAAGCTACAAGGGCCAGGACAGACTTGGACATACACACTGCCTGGAACTTAATCTGAAGTAGGTAATAACTGGGAGAAGTACTTTTTGGTAACAGACCACATCTTTTCATGTGCATGTTGGTGGATGGCTCTGCCCACTCCCTCTTTAGCCTGGCGCTGGAGCCTCTTTAAAATCTGGCACCAAGGAGCCCAACAGCTCTCCTTCCAAGGTCCTCTCGTGCCTGCTAAGTCACTTCAGTAGTGTTCAACTCTTTGTGATGCTATGGACCATCGCCTGCCAGGCTGCCTGTCCATAGGATTCTCCAGGCAAGATTACTGGAGCAGGTTGCCATGCCCTCCTCCAAGGGGATCTTCCTGACTCAGGAATCAAACCCGTGTCTCTTATGCCTCCTGCACTGGCAAGTGGGTTCTTTACCACTACCACCACCTGGGAAGCCCAAGGTCCTCTAATTCTAACACATAGTTATATCGGGGAAGCCTTTCTCTTCCCTGCTTCTGTCCCCCAAGACAGGTGTGGGCCCTTTTCACCCCTCCCCCGACGCTTCTAAGCAACTGGCCACATTATTGGTTGGGCAGGTCATTTATTCCACAGAATTAGACTAGATTGGCTCATGCATCCATTTTCTCCAGAGACTGTGTGCAAGTCAAGGTCAGGGACCATCTACCAAGATGCAGCTGGCCAACAGCAGGAGCTCAGTGAGCACTTGATCAATTGCTTTTACCACCATCACCTACCCCACCCCCACCAAAAGCCCCACAGAATGATTTTGTTGTCGTGTGTTGGGGTGGGGTGAAAAGGGAAGTGGGGAAGGGTGTGGCAGGAAGAAGTTGAGTTACCAGGTCTGAGAATGTTATGAAAGATCCTCAGTTTATGTCACTATGTATGTTGGGAGTGGTAATTTTTTCTCACCAGAATTAATAACAGATAAAATGGCTAACTGCAAAGATGCAAGATTTCTTGGCAGCGCGAGTGGCTGGCTTCCTTTTATCAAGAGAAAGGAAGATTTTCATGGGGATATTGCCCTTGAAAGGCTTTATAGAAATAGTTCAAGTTTTCATGTTAGATTAGGAAAGCGGAAGTGAGCTTGCAGGTTGGAGTGATCCCTGAACCCAGATAGAAGCCAGGGAAGCCCACTGGGTAGGAAGAGAGAACAAAGTCAAGGCTAGTGACAGAAGAGCAGGAGCCAGCAGAAAGTTCAGTCCATCCACCATGATAACTTGTCATAACGCAGATTTGTTTTTCAGCTGGGCAGCCAGTCCAGTACTCCAGTGGATGGCAGGGTCCCCACAGCGTCCTCACTGACCACCAGGCCTGAGGTCCATATTTGGTGGGTGGGGCTCCCCTTTCTCCCACACCTCTCCCCGGATGCCTGTGTGCTGGGTGGAGGATGACCATCCCATATAGCAGAGAACATTCTTTGAGCAATCATTTATCATATCTGCTCAACTTTGTTAGAACTTCCCACCTCAGGGACTTCCCTGATGGTCCAGCGGTTAAGACTTTGAGCTTCTATTCCAGGGAGCATGAGTCTGATCCCTGGTTGGGGAACTAAGATCCCACATGCCATGCACTGCAGCCAGATAAAAAATAAAGTACTGTGTAACTTTGGGTTCAAGTCACTTAACCCTGTTCCCCATGGCAGAAATGGGGAAGTTACCATCCCATCCCAAATTGGTGCATTTGATAACAGTGAGTGTCACAAATAGTGGAAATATGGTACTGCCTGTGTTAACAGTCAGAAGACAGGTATGATGGGAATTTCTCAGCTGTGAGACCCTGGACTGTGCTAGCCTGCGTGGTTGGTGCTGTGAGAGTTGGAGGGAGAGAGAAGTGTTTTCTGAGAAACGCTGACCCAGGACAGTGGTTTTCCAGAAGCAGGCTGATGATAGTATCATCCCAAGGATGAAAAATACACATACTCCAGGCCCCGCCCTGACATGCAGAGATGGGGGCAGGGCCCAAGTGGTTTTAACCACTGACTCAGGTGAGGACTCAAAATGGAGAGGATGGACCGAAAATCCGAAAAAGCACAGATGCCACACCTCAGCAGTGAAGTAAGTGTTGAGACTTCATACTGAATAACAGACTGATTGGCAATGGGATTTGCTGGAGAGAAGAACAAAGCTGCGTGGGCAGCTGAGGTTCAAGGTCGTGTGGACTGGCAGGTATACTCATACAGAGAGGCTCTATAGGCATCGAACTTGACAGAAAAATCCCTCTCCTGAGACAGGGTGACTCATTGGAAAATGAAGCTCTCCTATTGAAAGCTTCTTTTAAAAGCGCCCCTTTCCTACTCCCTTGATGGCAAAAAGTAGGCAAGAGGGTCATTGAATCCCCATTAGCAACCCAGGGGTGCAGCTGCTAAGACACCTCAGCAGAGGAAAAGCACACACAGCAGCCATTTCCCCCGTGGTGAGTGGGCAAATGGCCCAGACTCGGAAGGAGGAAGGAGCTGCTGTGGTGGCCGCTCGCTTGAGAGCCCTACAGGCTGCGGGACTGTCGGCCTGACACCTGGGGGGTCTGTTTTCTAACACCAGAGCTTCTTTTTGTTGTGAAGATGCTAGCGGTGCAAGCTGACACTGCTTCTAGGGTAGAACCTTCTGGAGTCCATACCAGAAAGGCGGTGGGAAAACGCACAGGCCTCTGGGAGCGTTAACACTAAAAAGTGTTTAAAAATAAAGAACTTGGCAAGTCGTTTACAGGAAAGTAGAGCATAAAGGAACAAACTTAATGACACCAAGAAGCCAAGACAAGTCTAGAAAGTGGGATATTCTGTACAACAGTGGCTTCAACATAGTAAGTCAATGGTAAGAAAAAACAGAACAAAACAAAACAAGAGTGGGGTCTGTTTCAGATAAAAACAAAACCAAAAAGAGATACGGCCAGTGATAATGTGTGGACCTAGTGTGAATCCTGATTTGAACAAACCAACTATACAACTCATTTTTTAGATGATTGGGCCATTTGCCAATGGAATGGATTCATAACAAAGGCATGTTCATTTTATTAGAAGTGATAATACTTGGCATGTGGTGATGTAAGATGCCCTATTATTTTTACCCCCGACAGCACCACACAGCTTGTGGGATCTTAGTTCCCTGAGCAGGGATTGAACCTGGGCCCTCAGCACTGAGAGCGCAGAGTCCCAACCACTGGACCACCAGAGAGGTGGTCCCTGTTCTTTAAGAGAGGGGGGAACAGGGTCCCTGTTCTTTAGTCTACAGGGGGAGACTCCCACATACGAGTTTTATTTCATCAAAGGAAAAACAAAGATAAGGAAGCAGATGAAGCAAAGGTGGCAAAACCTTGCCAATTATTAAATCAAGGTGATGGGTCTCTGGGGGTTCCTTGTAATATTCTCTCCATGTTTGTGTATGTTTGAGATCCTATCATAGTAAATATTGAAGTGTGTAGGCAAGGCTCAGGATGAGAAGGTTCTGGAGCATCAATAAATTAAGTGGGGAAGGCTGAGAGAGGGTGGCCTAGTATTTTTGCAAGGACCATAGAGTATGTCATATGACACTTGGAGGAGCTCTGCAGAGCTGACGCCTGCCTCTCTAAGCAGTGGGGAGGATACCTTTCATCTTGATGGAGAACTCCCCCAGCTGCTTCTCCAGCTCCGCTTCAATGGTGCACATGTTCTAGAAAGAGCACAGGGAACCAGCGTTAGAACTAAGCTTCTCTCAGAGCACACCATGTTCTCATAGCGGAGAACAACCACTGCTCAAACAGGAGGCATTTGCCCGTTTGCAATGAGTTACACGACCCTGCTTGTGGAGCAATCTTGACAAAATGTTTTACCTAAGCCTAAACGAGCCTTCTAGTGTATGGGAAATTTAGAGCACAGGAGACCAAGTTAACTTATATCATAAACACTCAGATAACTCTGGAATGAGGGAGATTCGAAAAGAACTGGCCTGGATTATATAAAAAGGCAGTAGTACTATGGGATAGAAATTCTAGTTAAAAGGGATTAAAGAGACACAATAACCAAATGTAATGTGTTAACTCTGATTCCATCCTGATTTGAAAGTAAATAAAGTAAAAAAGAGTTAGAAAAGGCATTACTGGACCAAATAGGAGAAATCTGAAAATGTACAGGATGTTAGATCATTCTACAGAATGACTGGTAATTAACATTCTTAGTTGTGATAATGGTGTGTGGCTATGCAAAGAATATATGTGTTACATAGGTTCTCATTAAAGGATCCATGCTAAAATATTTATGGGGTGAAATGTCACATTATTTACCACTTACTATTGAATGACGTAGTAAAAAGGGGGAAAAAGGGAGCATATGCAAGAGAAGGAAACCAAATATGGCAAAACATTAGCAACTGGTAAGTCTAAATGGAGTAGCCATCATGGTCAACAAAAGAGTCCCAAATGCAGTACTTGGATGCAATCTCAAAAATGACAGAATGATCTCTGCTCGTTTCCAAGGCAAACCATTCAATATCACGGTAATCCAAGCCTATGCCCCAACCAGTAATGCTGAAGAAGCTGAAGTTGAATGGTTCTATGAAGACCTGCAAGATCTTTTAGAACTAACACCCCAAAAAGATGTCCTTTTCATTATAGGGGACTGGAATGCAAAAGTAGGAAGTCAGGAAACACCTGACTTTGGCCTTGGAGTACAGAATGAAGCAGGGCAAAGGCTAATAGAGTTTTGCCAAGAGGACGCACTGGTCATAGCAAACACCCTCTTCCAACACAAGAGAAGACTCTACACATGGACATCACCAGATGGTCAAAACTGAAATCATATTGATTATATTCTTTGCAGCCAAAGATGGAGAAGCTCTATACAGTCAGCATAAACAAGACCGGGAGCTAACTGTGGCTTGGATCATGAACTCCTTATTGCCAAATTCAGACTTAAATTCAAGAAAGTAGGGAAAACCACTAGACCATTCAGGTATGACCTAAATCAAATCCCTTATAATTATACAGTGGAAGTGAGAAATAGATTTAAGGGACTAGATCTGATAGACAGAGTGCCTGATGAACTATGGACGGAGGTTTGTGACATTGTACGGGAGACAGGGATTAAGACCATCCCCAAGAAAAAAGAAATGCAAAAAAGCAAAATGGCTGTCTGAGGAGGCCTTACAAATAGCTGTGAAAAGAAGAGAAGCGAAAAGCAAAGGAGAAAAGGAAAGATATCCCCATCTGAATGCAGAGTTCCAAAGAATAGCAAGGAGAGATAAGAAAGCCTTCCTTAGTGATCAATGCAAAGAAATAGAGGAAAACAACAGTATGTGAAAGACTAGAGATCTCTTTAAGAAAATTAGAGATACGAAGGGAACATTTCATGCAAAGATGGCCTTGATAAAGGACAGAAATGGTATGGACCTAACAGAAGCAGAAGATATTAAAAAGAGGTGGCAAGAATACACAGAAGAACTGTACAAGAAAGATCTTCATGACTCAGATAATCACGATGGTGTGATCACTCACCTAGAGCCAGACATCCTGGAATGTGAAGTCAAGAGGGCCTTAGGAAGCATTACTACAAACAAAGCTAGTGGAGGTGATGGAATTCCAGTTGAGCTATTTCAAATCCTAAAAGATGGTGCTGTGAAAGTGCTGCACTCAATATGCCAGCAAATTTGGAAAACTCAGCAGTGGCCACAGGACTGGAAAAGGTCAGTTTTCATTCCAGTCCCAAAGAAGGGCAATGCCAAAGAACACTCAAACTACTGCACAACTGCACTAATCTCACACAATAGCAAAGTAATGCTCAAAATTCTCCAAGCCAGGCTTCAGCAATACATGAACCGTGAACTTCCAGATGTTCAAGCTGGTTTTAGAAAAGGCAGAGGAGCCAGAGATCAAATTGCCAACATCCGCTAGATCACTGTAAAAGCAAGAGAGTTCCAGAAAAACATCTACTTCTGCTTTATTGACTATGCCAAAGCCTTTGACTGTGTGGATCACAATAAACTGTGGAAAATTCTTAAAGAGATGGGAATATCAGACAATCTGACCTGTCTCTTGAGAAACTTGCATGCAGGTCAGGAAGCAACAGAACTGGACATGGAACAACAGACAGGTTCCAAATAGGAAAAGGAGTACATCAAGGCTGTGTATCGTCACCCTGCTTATTTAACTTATATGCAGAGTACATCATGAGAAACACTGGGCTGGAAGAAGCACAAGCTGGAATCAAGATTGCCGGGAGAAAAATCAATAACCTCAGATATGCAGATAACACCACCCTTATGGCAGAAAGTGAAGAGGAACTAAAAAGCATCTTGCTGAAAGTGAAAGAGGAGAGTGAAAAAGTTGGCTTAAGGCTCAACATTCAGAAAACTAAGATCATGGCATCTGGTCCCATCACTTCATGGGAAATAGATGGGGAAACAGTGGAAACAGTGTCAGACTTTATTTTTGGGGGCTCCAAAATCAATGTAGATGGTGACTGCAGCCATGAAATCAAAAGACGCTTACTTATTGGAAGGAAAGTTATGGCCAACCTGGACAGCATATTGAAAAGCAGAGATATTACTTTGCCAACAAAGGTCCGTCTAGTCAAGGCTATGGTTTTTCCAGTGGTCATGTATGGATGTGAGAGTTGGACAGTGAAAAAGGCTGAGCACCAAAGAATTGATGCTTTTGAACTGTGGTGTTGGAGAAGACTCTTAAGAGTCCCTTGGACTGCAAGGAGATCCAACAAGTCCATCCTAAAGGAGCTCAGCCCTGGATGTTCATTGGAAGGACTGATGTTGAAACTTAAATTCCAAAACTTTGGCCACCTCATGCGAAGAGCTGACTCACTGGAAAAGACCCTGATGCTGGGAAGGATTGGGGGCAGGAGGAGAAGGGGACAACAGAGGATGAGATGGCTGGATGGCATCACCGACTCAATGGAGATGGGTTTGGGTGAATTCCGGGAGTTGGTGATGGACACGGAGGCCTGGCTTGCTGCAGTTCATGCGGTTGCAAAGAGTTGGACATGATTGAATGACTGAACTGAACTGAAGTCTAAATAAAGTAATATGACAGCCAACATACTATTCTTTAGTTCTCTGTAGGTTTGAACATTTTCTTTACAATAATTTGGAGTCAAAAGAGCTGAGAAGTTCAACTGTACTCCAAGCGAGTGAGGCAGGGTTCCTGCTGCTGTGCCAGGAGGCCCCCAAAATGATTCTTGGGTTTGACAAGTGTCCTCTCCTCGCTCTAATGTTGAGGGAACAGTGGAGGCAAAAGAGTGACACCGTCTTTGCCTGTGGTTAGATATCTAACCACCCAGCCTACTTCCTCAGTGTCTGAGGACCTAAACAGAGAGGCTACAGTTAGAAATCAAGAGGAAAAGCGCTGTGGTCGGGGGCTGCCCCCACGCAGGCCCTTCTGCAATGGCCAGTTTAAGCTTTGGATGGTAGCTCAGCTGGTAAAGAATCCACCTGCCATGCAGGAGACCCCACTTTGATTCCTGGGTCAGGAAGATCTTCTGGAGAAGGGACAGATTGCCCACTCCAGTATTCTTGGGCTTCCCTAGTGGCTCAGACAGTAAAGAATCTGCCTGCAATGCAGGAAACCTGGTTTTGATCCCTGAGTTGGGAAGATCCCTGGGAGAACAAAATGGCAACTCACTCCAGTATTCTTGCCGGGAGAATCCCATGGACAGAGGAGCCTGGTGGGCTACAGTCCATGGAGTCACAAAGACTCGGACATGACAGAGCGACTAAGCACAGCACACAGCTGTCACCTCTGCTGTTCTAAGCAGAAGGCCCTGTGCCAGCCTCCTGCGCACACGCACGCATGCACACACACACATACACACAGATACCCTGGGGCAGCATCTGCAGGCTCCTCCCCCATCACCGTTTGGGGGCTCGGGGCCTGTGGCCTGGGCAGATCAGTGAGCATGGACAAGGGCTGCTTCCACATGCGATCCCTTTTAAAAACTTTTTACTTTGTATTGGGGTACAGCCGAGTAACCATGTTGTGAGAGTTTCAGGTGGCCAGCGAAGGGATTCAGCCATACATACACATGTATTCATTCTCCCCTAAACCTCCCTCCCATCCTGGCTGAGTGGTTGCTTCCATTTGGATTTTGTGTGCAGCGGATTGACTTGCAAGCTAGGGGTTCTGACTCTTAAACGTCAGTACCTCAAATAGCTCAGCGAAGCTGGGGAAAACTTCCTGAGGTTGAACTCTGCGCAGCTGGAAAGTTTTGAAAACAAAGTCTCAGTTTTGTAAACCAATTTTCTTCCTCTGAGCACTGGGTGTCTCAGGGAAGGAATGCATTACTGTTTCTAGAAATCTATCAATGATGTTATCCTACATGTCAGGACTGTGACCAGAGTCTTACCTGGTGGGGGCAGGGGGCAGCTAGTTTAACAGCTGAGGACACGCACAGTCAGAACTATCTTCCGTCTCCCCGAGGCAGCCCTGGATGAACACTGCTGCTACTGCAAAAGGCTCCCAGCACCATCGACTCCTACACCCACTCTGTGATAAAATCCCCGTGCTTTGTGGTTATGTAAAGACACAAATCCACCTGATGTCAAGTGAGGTAGGACGCTACCAATGTCCTGGCCTTCCTTCTCCTCTTGCTGAAATCACACTACACAACCACCTTGAGTTTGTGAGTAAATATGCGGTCATGTCTCGGCACCTGACCAGGGCTAGTTGTTTCTTTTTTTTTTTTCCTTAAAGCTCTTTATTTTATTATTGGGGTGTAACCAATTAACAATAATGGTGATAGTTTCAGGTAGAGAGCAAAGGGACTCAGCCATACACCTACAAGTATCCATTCTCCCCAAACTCCCTTCCCATCCACGCTGTCACATAACACTGAGCAGGGTCCCGTGGGTGGGTGTTTCTGAAACACCCTACAAAAGTTTTAGGACAGGCACAGGCTGCTGCTCTGTCTTTGGGATGTGTCCTGAGAACGGCCACTGTCCCTACCAACTTTTGACTTCAGAGATGTGTGGGAGTGAGGTCTCCTGAACTAGGGCTGCTTCTAAGCCAGAGGTTCTTAGCCTGTGCTCCATCAACTTGGATAAGGAAAAAAGAAAAAGTCATGTTGATACTTCCACTAACCTCTAACTGAAATCTAGTATGTCTGTATACCATGAATGGAGAAAACCAGCCACAGCCGTATGACTGGGACCTAGTAAAAGTCTATGTTTATGTCACATCAGTTGTTGTAGGCACCTTGAGAAATCATTTCAATAACTTGGAAATTTATTAACTCCAAAGTTATTGGAGCCGTTGCTAAACTTTATAGTTTGACATGTTCATAAAGCAGCAGTCTTGTACTGTACCACACACTGGCTTTTAAAAATATTTTGCCCACTGTGCTGACAATACTGAATTAACTATATTTCAATATCATTTGTTTCCTTTGAATTCCTATGGGCTTTATTTCATGCATTCAAAAAGCATTCTCGAGAAAGGGGAACTTAGGTGAAGAAGCCCTGCTTTAGGCCATGAACAAAGACAAAGTTGTTTCAGACAAGAGGTGGGGCTGGAGGGTTACACAGGAAATGATCCTGCAGCAAGTCATCTAAGACATCCCTCCCATCCCAGGGCTGAGACGGATGCTCAGACCCGGGAACTGTCCAGTAGACCCTCATCAGGCCGATGACTTCATTCATGACACTGGATCTCTGGACAAAGACACATGGGGCAGTGAGAAGGTTTTAATAATTCAGTCATTTCATCTCAGACAGTGCTATCAGGTGACCCCTGGAGGAGTGAAGACCTCTCTGTGTCATATGTTTGGGCCCCAGAGACAGTCAGAAAGCAGGAAAGCGTGCTTCTGTTCATGAGTGGTTTTTTTGCCTCCTTTAAGACAGAATGGAAATTTCTTACAATAAAATAATCATAGGCAGGAAGTTAGTGAACCCAACATCCAGGGGGCCATCTTAACCACAAGGTCTGTTCAGTTTGCAGGGATAAAGCTAGGATGGATTGTACACTAGAGAATCTGGAAATGCATTTCGAAGACCAGAACCAGCACATCTGTGGCTCATTCATTTGCTGACATTTTTAACACGCCTTTGTAGTTTACTTGTGCATAGAATGTGCACATAAAGAAGTAGAACACTTGTCCTGTGAACGGCTTCACAGCATTTAAAATCCTATGGATTTGCACGTCCGTGAACAAGCCTATTACAACGAAACCAGGAGGGGTGTGCCTGACAGGTGCAGCTCACAGACCAAGAAAGTCACGTGCTCTGGAGTTTACAGAAGGCGCTGAATCAAAATACCACGAACCATACTACCCAAGAGACATTTTAAAAAACTGCACCGATGGCCTCAAAAAAATGCAAGGCAGACAAATAGCAAAACTTCTCTCTCTCTAAAGAATAGAATGAGCTTGCAGGGTTCCTGGTTCTCAGGATGTTTGTGTGCTTAGTTGCTTCAGTCGTGTCCGACTCTTTGCGACCCTATGGACTGTAGCCTGCCAGGTTCCTCTGCCCATGGGATTCTCTGGGCAAGAATGCTGGAGCGGGTTGCCGTGCCCTCCTCCATCGGATCTTCCCAACCCAGGGATGGAACGTGGGTCTCTTGCATCTCCTGCATTGGCAGGTGGGGTCTTTGCCACTAGCGCCACCTGGGAAGCCCTATGGTCAATTCAGGTCAGGCCAGGTGGAGTTTAGCAGCCGTGCAGGCTGGCACATACCTCTGTGTACTCTTTGTAGCTCCGGTTGATCTCTGACAGGCTCTCACGGGCAGCTTTGCTGGCAGGGGAGGTTGCAAAGGCTTGCTTCATTTTACTGGCACCATCTTGGAGGCGTCTTTGGATGCAATATGCTTCATAGAGTTCATCTACCTGCCAGAATCAAAATAAAATAAGAACACGGTCAATACTTAACACACTTGAGGGAAGTGACACAGGCCCATTGCTAAGAGTTCAAGATACTTTACGTTTCTGAACTCAAAAGGAGACTCGGGTAGAAGTGCCATCCTCTCTAGACAGACCCATCATTTTTGTTTTAGCCACTAAGATCCGTTTCTTATTTCAAATCAGATTTTACTCTGAGCTTTCTTTTCAAATGGCATGGAATGAAAATGAATTTAACATCGGTGGACTGCGTGAGATGAGGTTTAGATAATGAAGACAGGAGTCTTCTACCCAAGGAACAAACACTGAGAGAGTGTGCACAGTGTCACACTGATGTGAAGACCTTGCATATGCTGGGCCATTATCACCTTATTTTAAGAAAGAGTGTCACCAGGTGATATTCACATATCCAGATTTAGAATTTTTTTTTAAAAAGAACTTGAGACTATTTATTGAAAACGATTTTTGTAAAGATGTGGCTCAACAAAAGACAGAAAACAATGGTGAATTACTCTTAAAATTAGAGTGAAGCATGATTGTCAAAACTCATCAAACTGAACATAAGAACTGTGACAATTTTGGCATGTAAATTACACCACAATTAACATAAATGGAAGGAATGGAAACGAACATTTCTCTGTAACACCTCTGTGCCTAGGCTTTTAAATAATAATATACCCTTTGCAAGTGGTTATTGATCATACTCATTAGATAAGCCTGACAGTCACTTAATGCTTCTCAGGCAGTGATTTGCAATCAATCCAGGATGATTGTGATATTCAAGGGACATCTGGCAACATCTGGAGACATTTTCCAATGCCACAGCTGGGTGGTGCTGCTAGCATCTAGTGGGTAGAGGCCAAGGATGCTGCTAAACATCACAGAGGACAGCCCCCTACAACAAAGAATTATCCCCAAGTGTCAACAGTGCCTATGCTGAGAAAACCTAAAGTTATTCCTGATATTTATCTCTACAGTCTCTTGTAATATTTTCAATTATCAATACACCAACCTCAGTTAACTATAGGAATTTTCAGGCAGATTAAAAAGCTTGATATCACTAGATATTCTATTTTCTGGGAGATAGTTATCTACCTAGGACTACCTGAATTTTTCATTTCAGTACAAACTTTGTTCTCTCTAAAAGAAGGCTACAGCTGTGGATTCAGAAGAAGGTGGAGATGAATATGATGGATTTCAGGGTTTAAGATTCCCCTTTTGTCCTGAAGGCAAACTTTTGGCTGATTACTAAAAAGCATCACTACTACTACCTGTTAATCGGTATAATTTTCCATAGTTTCTGTCTCTATACAGATGTCAGGGATGCTAAGCTGAGTACATGAATGTTCAGAGACCGAAGATGGTTCTCTTGGTTAAAGAATTCTTTATTGCTATTCGACAATTCACTCCACTTTTCTGAGAGGAATCGTCAAAACTCTGGAAGGAACAACAGTTTTTCATCTTTGGGGTTGGTGGGTTTGCCCCTGAATAAGAGGGAGGTATAGGACCCAAGGGATGGTGGCATATCTGCTGATAAGATCCTTTGGCTGGTGACTGGCATTGAGGGTGGTTTCCATACATTCAAACTAAGACTCACTTGGTAAGCTTGTTAAAATGTTGATGCCCAGGCCTCACTCTGAGATGCTGATTAGGTTAGGGATGGGCAAGGAGTTTGAAAATTTAAATAAACGGTGCAGACTGTCTGATATGGCTGGTCCCCTGGAGACTTAGAAACACAGGAGCCGATACCTCTTCTAATGCAGGCCTGGCTGCCTCACCTGTGTAGCCTCCTGGGGGACTGGCCCTTCAGCCTCTTTCCCAAAGTCGCTGAGACCATAATCCTCTGAATAAGGAAACTGCTCACTGGACCACTGGTATAGCCCTAATGATTAGTATACTACTTTGCATTTAAAGAATAGTTTATTTTTGTTTTCATTTATTTTTTAAATACTTTATTTTTATGTATTTTTAATGTTTATTTCATATTGGAGTATCATTAACAATGTTAGTTTCAGGTGTACAGCAAAGTGATTCAGTTATATGTATTTATTTTCATTTAAATATTAATCTATCCTAGCCAAATGGAGTTAACCTTTCACATAAAGGATAACTAAGCAGGGGTTTAGTTATCTTTGGGGTTGGTGGATTTAGGTGGTTGCACTCACCTAAGCAGAAACTGGCCCAGCTGTAGGCAAGAATCTGTCTCACCTATAAGTCTGCAGTGTGTGTGTGTGTGCGTATATGTGTGTGTATTAGTCACTCAGTTGTGTCTGACTCTTTGAGACCCCACAGACTGTAGCCCGCCAGGCTCCTCTGTTCATGGGATTCTCCAGGCAGGAATACTGGAGTGGATTTCCATAACCTTATCCAGAGGATCATCCCAACCCAGGGATCAAACCCTGGTCTCCTGCATTGCAGGCAGATTCTTTACCGTTTGAGCTACAGAGAAGTCCTATAAGTTAGCAATAAAGTAAAGCTGCTCAGTTGTTTCCGACTCTTTGTGACCCCATGGACTGTAGCCTACCAGGTTCCACTGTCCCTGAGATTTTCCAGGCAAGAATACTTGAGTGGGTTGCCATTTCCTTCTCCAGGAGATCTTCCTGACCCAGGGATTGAACCTGGGTCTCCCACATTGTAGGCAGACGCTTTACTGTTTGAGCCACTGGGGAAGTCCCAAGTTAGCAGTGGCTCTCATCAAATAAATGGAGTCAATAAAATATAACTTGTTAGGATTTGTTAGGAATCCATGCATAAGATGCCACAGATAGGGGGTTACTAACCTTTAATAACCACTAAGATTGTTATATCTTACAATGATGGATATAAGATGGATAAATGCACTTTTTCCTAATACTAATTCTGTTTTCTTGCTATTTTCCAAACTAAACAGAGTAATTTCAAAGCTTGCCTGCCACATAAATGTCTTCTAAAGGATGCCATTGTTTTACTTATTGAGTTGAACAGAAATAGGAGCAATTTCAGATTTATCAAGGTAATAAATACCTTTCAAAGTAGGAATGTACAAAGGCAGTATCATATACATATGTTTACAGACATATAAATCATCATAGAATTCTAAATTGGAAAGGATTTTAGGATCATCTAGATTGACCATGTGCAACTCTAGGCTCACTACACAGAGTGGGAAGTCAAAGTCCACCTAGAAGATACAGTCCAGTGAGTGTGTGGCAGAAATGCAGCAAACATGAGACTTCTGACTCCTAGTAGAGGGAACAGCTAAAACCTCCAGTCTCCACACTTGGAAGATGAGTGGGTGCCTCTGATGGGTGTAGATGAGAACAGGAATTGCTGATAGTGTGATTCAGCTGCCCTCAAAAGGAAACTGTTTCCAGATTATGCCAATATTGCCAATAGTATCCAGAATGATGGGGGATAGTCCCACTCCATGCTTGGGTGGTGGGACCATCAGTCAACTATTTGTTCAGGGCTGGGTATCAGGGACCCTGACAAACTGGAGTACACAGAGGGAAGCAATGAGGATGAAAAGGAACTTGGAAACCAAGCCATGTGAAGAGTGGAACAAACTTAAGTTAGCATGAGAAAGACTGAGGGAGCTATACTACAGCTGTGTTTAAGTATTTTAAAGGCCTTGATAAAGATTATGGGGGTTCCTTCTTTATCAAGGAAGGATACGGAACCTTGTTGTATGTGGCACCCAAGTGTAAAGTTAAGCAAGTGTGAAGATTTTTGAAGGGTGAGTCTGGTGCAATCTTATCTCTGACCAGACCACACTGAGGCTGTATTCTACACTAGTCACTGGGCACGCTGCACAGGAAACACTTACCAAATATCTGTTGAACTGAAGCAGAGTAAAAAATGTGCTAGATCATCAGGCTCTCCATTCTTATTTTTTTCCTCCAACTTTACTGCCTGTTGGAGGATTTAACTGCTAATCAGGCTAGGAGTCAATTGGATAAGAAATTCTCCACGGACCAGATGCTACGTTCAGGCCAAAGGTATACTGATTAGTGACCAAGAACTTAAAAACAGGCAAAGACAGGAGGAATGTCAATTACCTTACTGATGTGAAACTCCAGGCGTCTCATGTATCTTTCGATCGTTTTAATTTGCTGCAATTAAAAGAAGAAGTTTGAAAAAGTACAGACATTTACAGTTTCACTGATTGACATGTGTAGCTATTTATTAAAGATTTTTATTTTACAGTTTTATTTATGTATTTGTGGCTGGGCTGGGTCTTTGCTGCTGCCTGGACCTTCCCCTAGTTGCAGTAAGTGGGGGCTACTCTCTAGTTGTGGTGCGCCGGCTTCTCATTGCGGGGAGATGGGTGGCGCTTCTCACTGTAGAGCATGGGCTCCAGGATGCTCAGACTTCAGTAGCTGCAGTTCCCAGGCTTTAGAGCACAAGCTGAATATCTGTGGTGCACAGGCTTAGTTGCTCCACTGCATGTGGGATCTTTCTGAACCAGGGATCCCAGGGATGGAACTTGTGTCCCCTGCATTGGCAGGTGGATTCTTTACCACTGAGCCACCAGGGAAGCCCTGTGTGGCTATCTTTATTATCTTATAATCAAAAATGCCAGAAATTGTTAACTATTTCCCCTTTCCTCCTATCTCTGTCACTACTTTAAAAGATTCTCTAGTATCAACTTAGATGGTATTTTTAAAAAATACTGGATACATACGCTGAAAGATAAACTTGAGCCAGCTTTTAGAACCTTTATGTTTAATATCAAGGGAGGCCAAACAAATTGAATTTCCTGGATTTCTAGTAGGACAGTGTCATATTGGAGTATACTTAAATTTCTTCATAGTGACATTTTATCAGTTCAAAGATGAACTCACCCCCATTTTAATGTTTCTGAAATTGGGGTGCATTTTACAACTGCTGTCTGTGCCTGCCTCAAGATAATTATAGTTGGTTATGTGTCACCTCTTCCATTTGAGTTATAAATATTAAATTTAATTACCCTTTAAAATATTTGCAAACAGATTATACTAGGATTCAGCATCAAAGGTCTCATATATACAGAAAAGCATGAAAAGAGACAGTATTGCATATAGATTTAAAAAATATGTACATTTAAAATAGGTCTAAGAGAGTTTTTCACTAAATGTAAAACACACACTTTAAGTGAAAAGAAAGAAATGTTTCACAGTTTAACTGGAATCACTCTTTTTCTTAGTGACACATAAGATAATGATGTATTTTCCAATCAAAGATGTCTTCCATTTGATGAAATATGATAGTTCGCGTTTAGAGAGAACACAGGTATGGACCTTTAAACCCATGGAACATTCTTAAACTTAACCAGCACACTGAGAAGCCTTGAAACCAGGTGGCATTTTTACAAAAGTGACCTTAAACACATTATTGAGTCTGTAGATCATAGTACTTACATCATTCTCATTAGATAAAAGCATGAACTCTTTCTCTAGGGCCTTAATTGGACCTAAGAGGGGACCGCTGACTTCTCAAAGATGAAGGGTTTTCCCCCCAGCAACACCCCAAACACAGAACAATAACTTACCTTGTCTAGGTCATACAGCACACCCTAAAATTTAAAAAAAAAAAAAAGAGAGAGAGAGAATCCGGGTTAAAACATATTTCCCTCAAAACCATTACTGACATGAATCGAAGGATTCTGTCTGCATGTCTGTGTTATCAGTGAAATAATGATCAGCCCCAAAATGTTCTGTTGGACTTTTTACATTTACTATAAAAGAGCAAAAATCTGGGTTATTTTAAATACCAGTAAGAATATTTTTAAGAGCTAGTATTTATTTATATTCTGTGTCTCCAGAACCCTGTGCAGTCCTCACTGCCCCCTGGGAGCTGTAAAATGTTCACTTGCTTTGAGCTCTCCTCTCTTACATAGTGAAGGGCACAGAAATTTATCTTCACTTAAAAAATTTTTTTTTAAATGTTAACGTGAAAAATAGCAGTGATATATGTGTTAAAAAAGACTTGCCTTCCTGTTTAAACACATAAAAAATGATATTTAAGAAGAGTCCTTGAGAGCGGTGACAGGCTTTCCACAAATTGTCTTTAAAGCATGTTTATTCCTGGGTCACAGTATCACAGGAGCATCAGTACGGTAAGCCCATGCCCCCCAAAAGAAGGGTTTCTATGGAACACTTGGTCCTGCTGCAAGCTCCCCCATCCACACACCATTGTTCTCCAAAGAGGAACATTTGTTGCCGTTGAGGACTGTCAAGGACATTCAAAAGCTCTGAAGGCCACTCCACAATGAGTTCCACATAAATGGGAGCACTTGATCCTTTAATATCATCAGATTATAAAACCTCAACTTTCTGTGAAGAATTTAACCTCTACCCAGCTTCTCTGTCCATGGATTTCTCCAGGCGAGAGTAAGTACTGGAGCGAGCTGCCATTTCCTTCTCCAAGGGATCTTCCCAACTCAGGGATCGAACCTGGGTCTCCTGCATTGCATGCAGATTCTTCACCAACTGAGTCACTAGGGAAGCCCCTAAGCCTGAATATTTCAGGCTTTTCAGGACATTTTAGCACATCTTTTAAAAAAGACAACAGCTATTCATGTATATCTGTACCTTGTGTATGTAGACTTTTCCCGGGCTTTCTGATGCCTTGGAACATTAAGGCATAATATCATTTAGGACTTAACAGAATCATTTAAAATCATTAGAAACACCTCTTCAAGCAGAGAAGCCCCCGCAGATTCATCAGAATAGAGGAAACTTGTAAGAATCTCCAACAATACCATGTGTAGTTGAAATGGCTCAAGGACTTCTCCAATTTCTCCTAACAATGGCCTCTTGAGCTTCCTTCCCCTTTCTGATATCACTCACCTATTACTTTTTTTTTTAAAACTGGAGATAAAACAAAAGTTCTGGGTTTCAAATTCCAACACTAAAAATATGGTGGTGGTGCTGTTCAGTGGCTAAGTTGTGTCTGACTCTTTGTGACCCCATGAACTGCAGCACGCCAGGCTTCCTGTGCATCACTGTCTCCCAGAGGAAAATCCCAACTTTTTATTTCCGTATATTACTTGGGAGGAGGGGTATAGGGAGTTCATTTTTAAGTATTTTTTCCTGATTACAAAGTTTGCCTGCATAAACATGCTCAGAAAATAAATACTGGAACATATTAGGAATAAAGCATTAAAATACACATCCGGAAGCAGACGGTACTCTGCCCCTTGGATTTGCTTTTCTTGAAGCTTCTTCCTCATCCTATGTCCATCCAGTAAGATAAGTTACTCAGCAGCTCCTCCTTGCCCACCCCAAAACCCCACTTTGTTAACATCTTAATGATTAGTACCTACCAGGCGAGAGTTTCTTCTCATATCTTTTAACTGAGTTGTCAGCTTGTCCAGCTCTGTCTGGTGAACCTCCAGATACTCACTGTAAAGATAAGAGAGATGTGATCGTGAACTCCATGACCACTGGGTGGAATCGGTGCTGATGCTGACCTGAACAGGAGGATTAAGAACCTGAACCTCACTCTGTGAAGTGCAGAGCTGGTGAGGGAGAGGCTCTACATTTTTCCAAACTCTCCACATTTTGAAAGCACTAGCAGTTGCCTCTGATATTATCCAGATGGTCTAAAAGGAGAACCCCATGAGGCTGGCAGTGCAGGAAAGCAAAACCAATGAAGAGGGAGGGGTGAGTTCTAGGGAGTCAGTTCTGGGTCTGGGCTCATGGAATCTCATCTAAGTTCCACATGACATTGACTGTATGCATCTCACCACACACTAGGGAAGTTTTATTCTGGAAAAACCAATGCTATAATATACTTGTGGAAGGTTTTAGAACCCTTCTTCAGCAGTCTCTAGAACAGACATGCCTGTCTACCACTGTTGAAGTTAAATCCAATGCAGAGTTAAATATAAATACATTACTTTTTCAGGTCTCTTTCAATGTTTGGCTATGATGGAAGCCCAACAGAGTTCATTATCTTTTGGACTCATTTAAGGTTTCCTCAATTATGGTGCAATCATGCTACAGAAATAGACATTCTAAAATTATCTCACAAGACTAGCTTCTCTGACCCCTCCTGAGGATTTTAGAAAGGAAAAAGGTTTCAATGTATCATTAGGTTTGATGTTCTTACTCAAGTCCATTTTTCAAAGCCCTGTAGACCTCTTCCACCCTTGTAGGCTGAGGCTCTTTGGGAGGGCTGCTGGTTTTGTGTCCTAAATTGTGCATTTTCTTCAGTTTGGCCTGAGGCTTCTTGAGAGCAGAGGAATTTTCAATGAAGGAGTTACATCTACGGAAAGAGAAAAGAAAAGCGGAAATGGTTTGAGTCTCTGGCAGCCAAAGTGATCTGATCAAAGAAATGCTTTTTAATCATCTTGTGTTTGCATTAGTGTCTTTTGGGGTAGGTAACATTCCCTTGCATATTAATAGACCTGAGCCATCCTACATTTTGTTTTGTGGTATTAGATTGAACTGCTGAAATCTGGAAGTTTGGCTGGGCAGTGGCGACCCAGAGTCGAAGCCTGGCTGTAGGTAATGTACACTCTGAATGAAAGCATGTCACATCACTGAATCCTCATGGGAAGCCAAGGACACACATTCCTAGGTAGAGATAATGAACAGGCAGAAGGATATAATCCAGCTAAAAAAATACGTTCACTATGTGACATCAGGTGTAAGCGTCTACTGAATTTGACTGGGGGGCTTCCCTGGTGGTTCACTGGTAAAGAGTCTTCCTGCTGTTAGGTAGTTAGAATAGGAAACAGGAGTCCAAAATGGCAGTGGCTAGAAGACAAGGAAAGGAAAAGCCTGAGAAAATAGAATAAGGAAGGCCCGAGGACCTGAGTGAGAACTGCAGATAGAACAGCACTCCTGTCTAAGCCCAATTTGCATAGGACGGGCCCAGGGGGCAGAAATAAACATATAAAATAGGAGCCAAAGCGCTCACTCTCTCTCTCTCCTGCACCTCGAAGATGGACTCTCCCTTTCACTCCCACGCGTTGCGGTGTTCTCTTCACGGCCTTGCATGCCCTCATTCCTCGAGGATGAATTCTCCGGCTATCATCGTCTAAATAAAACTGAGGTGTAACGCTAATTTATTTAAGAGCTGTAACGCGGTCTGTCCAGACCTGAGAGCTGTGGCCCGCAGAGGGCTCCAATGTCCGTCACTCCAAATCTTTGTTGTGACGAGACAAGGACCGAGGAACATACCCTCGCGTGACATCTACACTCGCCTGACACTGCCAATGCAGGAGACATGGGTTCGATCTCTGATCCGGGAAGATCCTGCATGCTGAGGAGCGACTAAGCCCATACTCCGTGCCCTAGAGCCCATGCTCCACAACAAGAGAAGCTGCTGCAATGAAAAGCCTGAGCCCTGCAACTAAAGAACAGCCCCTGCTTGCCGCAACTAGAGAAAGCACACCAACAAAGAGTCAGCACAGCCAAATGTGAATAAATAAAAAATTATAAAAGGAAGGCAAATTCGACCGAGATGTGAATGAATACTTCTTAAATAAAGGGTCAGAGCATGATAAAGGGCTAATTCTATAGGGAAGCCCACCTTATTTTATTGCACTTCAAAGATACTGTGTTTTTCCATAAATTGAAGATGTGCAGCAGTCCTGTGTTGTTAGATGATGGTTAGCATTTTTTACTGATCAAGTATTTAATTACGGTATGTCCATTTTTTTTTTAGACATAATGCTATTATACAGTTAATAGACTACAGTGTAGTATACACATAACCTTTATATGCACTGGAAAACCAAAAAAAATTTATGCGACCCGCTTTATTATGATATTTGCTTTACTGCAGTGGTCTGCAATCAAACCTACAGTATCTCTGAGGATAGATTTTTTTAAGTTTTATTTATTATTTATTTATTGACTGCATTGTGAGGCTTGCAGGATCTTAGTTCCTTGATGGGGGATCAAACCAGGTCTCAGCAGTGAAAGCACTGAGTCCTAACCATTGGACCACCAGGGAAACCCCTTAAGCTTTATTTTATGGAATAAATTTTGTTTCGGTATAACATGAAACTCAAAATCTCTATTAGTGGAAGGGAGGCAGCCTACAGTGGTAAGATATACACCTGGTAACTTAACCCCAAACTACTGATCTGATTAGGAAGCTAAGAGGCCAGACTACTCACTGACCCAGCTGTCAAGTAGAAAGCCATGACCTCTGGGTGTGGCAGTTCTGCACCTTCCAGGTTAGCTCTTAGTTACCTTCCTCTGCCATCACTGTGTGTACCAAAGGGACAATATATGTCAAAACACATAAACACCCTAAGAATGCAAGACCTTTATCATGTCAGAAAACCTGAGGACCAATTTTATTCCATGTTACTTATTTCACTACCTGTCTTTTCTTTCTTGAGTTCACCTAGGTTCTGTTTTAGATGAGAGGAGATACTGGAGAAAGTGAAGACTAACTTTCCCAAGCCTGTGTCTAAATGACATCTGCTCCCCAGAGTCAGTCTGCAGAGGCAATCTTTATCCACTGCATAACTTCATACCAAAAATAATCCCCCAAATACAAATATAATGCAAATCCCTCAAGTACAATGGAAATATGCTTAAAAAAGGGGTATGGGGTGATTTCAAACTTTATTACAAAGCTACAGTAATCAAAACAGTCTGGCATGGGTCAGACTGTGACCAGTGAATAGAGATCAATGAACTGATCTGGAAACAGATCAATGAATATAGAGCCCAGAAATAAACCTTCCCATATATGGTCAATTAATTTGTGATGGAGGAGTGAAAAATATACAGTGGGTGGAAAGACAGTCTCTTTAATAAATGGTGCTGGAGAAACTGGACAGCTACATGCAAAAGAATGAAACTGGACCATCTCTTACACCATATAAAAAAAGTTAACTCAAAATGGATTAAAGACTTGAATGTAAGACCTGAAACCATAAAACTCCTAAAATAAAACATAGGCAGTAAACTCCTTGACACAGGTCTTGGCTGTGACTTTTTGAATAAGATACCAAAAGCAAAAGCAACCAAAGCAAAAATATACAAGGAAGACTACATCAAACTAAAAAAATGGAAAGCTTCTACAAAGCAAAGGAAACCATCAACAAAACAAAAAGGAATACTATTCAGCCATAAACAACAATGAAATCTTGCCATTTGTGACAACACAGAAGGACCTTGAGGGCATCATACTTAAGGAATTAAGTAAGATAAATGTACAATCTAAAGAAAAAAAAACCACCTCGTAGATATAGAGAACTAACTGGTGGCTATCAGAGGCAGGGATTGAAGGCTAGGTAGGAGAAATGGGCAAAGCGGGTCAAAAGGTGAAAAGAAAAAAAAGAACAATTTAAATTGACAGGAAAAGACTACCATAGATGGTGCTGCAATGGGTATTATAAAGAACCTTTACTATTCTGCAAGAAAATATGTAAATGTCCACCCTCAAAATAGGCAATGGATGTAAATGAACTGGTCATTCCCAAAGTAAAGACAAAAGACAAGTAAACTTATGAAAACACACTTAACCTCAATTAAGGATGATCTAAAAGACTGAGAAAGATTTTTAGAAAATGCTCAGTATCAGCAGATGTGTGGATAAAGGCAAATCTGTTGTTACTGGTTAGAGGATAAATGGGATCAAACATTTGGAGGCACTATAGCAACAGGTATCAAAAGATCTGAAAAACAAGGGGTGGGGGTGGAGTGGGGTAGGGAGAGCTACGCACATGTATTGCTAGCTTGTCCTAAATCTTCAGCCATCTTTTTTGCAGGAGGAATTCTTAAATGATAGAAATTTGGGGAACATTACATCTTTTTCATGAAAGAGATTAAAATAGCACAGGTGTATGTTTTGGCCAGGCCACATGGACATGGACCTTGTTCAGAGCATCAGGGTTCACGTCCCTCTCAAGCTGGGTACCAGGAGAGAACCACACATGACTTGCCTGGATCGCCGCTCCTGAAGGCCGCTGAACCCTGCAAAGGACTGGCTCCTGATGATCCCATTGGGCCCTCCAGGCGAGAAGGACTGAGATCCTACCAACATGATTTCTGGGAGTCTGGCTGGTAGTCCTGTAAGACAATGGAAAGATTAAGGCAAATAACAGGCAGGTTCAAACAGAAAACACACTAAGCCTGTCAATGATAATAGGAGGTGACAGGAGGTAAGGTGAGTCACGAGACTGTTAGATGCTTGTAAGACTTCTTTCCTATGACATGTTCTTTTTAACCCAAAGGGTTCAGTTCTTAGGTAAAGAAACACACGAAAACATAAATATAAATTAGACACCATTATCAGTTACTTTAGGGTTCCTTCAGGGATTATCTTTTTTAAACAAGGTTCAACAGTACCTTCCAAATACATGAAAACTCTGGAATGTTTCCCTTCATTTAGAACAGCAAAAACAACAGCAGAAGCACACAAATAGGCCAAGTCAAGTTTCAGACAGGCTCCATGTCACCTTCAAAACACTGCTCAGTCTTAGGGTGGAATTCTACACTTGGAAGTCACAAGACTAGGTTTCCTGAGAGATGAACTTACTTAAACTTGTTCTCTCTTTTTCTACACTTAAGTATATTTTGAAAGATCAGATCATGTTGCTATTGTGGCAGTGAGGAAAAAAAGATGCACACAGGGAGTGCTCACAAGAATAGTGATAATCTAGGTTATGATAAGAACCCATGAGAAGAGGCAAGGAAGGTAAAGGGGAAAAATACAGCAGAAAGCACACGCCCCTTTTCAGTCACCAGCTCGCCTTTTGTAAAGACTTGGCACCCCTGACCAAGATGCGTTGTCAAAACACAACTTCAGGTGCTTCCCTGGTGGTTCAGTGGCTAAAACTCAGAGCTCCCAATACAAGGGGCCCAGGTTCGATTCCTAATCAGGGAACTAGATCCCATGTAGTGCAACTAAGAGTCTCAATGCTGAAGCTAAAGATCTCGCACTTCACAATGAAGATCAAAGATCCCATGTGCCCCAACTGAGACCCAGCACAGCCAAACAAATAACAGAGAAATAAATATTTAATAAAAAAAAAAAAACTTAAGCTGGACAGAAGCCCAAGATTAGTTTCCCCAAAGGACTGCCCTAGAACAGTTAGGTAATTCTATTCCTCTTATATCAGGAAGAGTCAAAGCACATACCATTGTTTTAGCAGGTAACCTCAGTCCAGAGAGGGGGACGGGCCAGCAGGAGGAAGGAGACACAGCCACTGTCCAAGGCTAAAGACTTCCAAAGTGGACAGACACCAACAGCATCAATAGTTGCCCTTAAAAAACCCAGCAAACAAGCAAGCAAAGCTGAAAAACAGCAGCAGAACGCTCCTGTGGTCCATCTAAACGTGATGGAAAAGCCAATTTCACTGAGACCGGCTCAGAGCTCTTGGAAGCAGCTCAGTCATGGGCGGAGGTCTGAATGAGTTGCTTCCCCAGAGAGAAAAGAACAAACAGCCCCTTCCCCATCAGGCTGCAGGCTCCTAAACCCCCTCCTCCCCACCCACCGAGGAGAAGGTAGCTCTGGGATGCATGCATTCTTGCATGCACACTGGCGCTGACTCACTTGGCAAGAGTCTCTGCAGTGAGCAACAGGTTGCTCTTTGATCTGGGTGGGACAGGCATCCCACCCATTCCAGCTAGGGATGGGGGCAGGGAGGCTGAAATTTGGGAGCATTTTCCAGAATTTTAAAAGCGATGATGTAGAAGTATGCACGCTCAATAATATTAATATCTAATGCATGAATGGCAGGACAAAATGTAGTGCAAATAGACTTTCTGATTGCTTCTCCCCACCCCCAACATTTAAAAATAACCATGATTTACATAAATCCTTAATAAGGTCCTCCTAAGTGTTCTTTGTTGCTTACTAAGAAGTCTGTCCAATTTTCATTAAAAACACCTTCTTAGGTTCATAAACCAGGCCTGTGCTATCTTTGCATCACATGTAAATGTAGCAAATATCAAGAAAATATAATAAATATCAAGAAAAAGGTCCAGAAAATTTAATAAATATCAGGAAAGGATGTTCTTTATGTACTCAATAATTTTGTTATATAAAACATACCTTAAAGTCTCAATTTGGCAAATTTATTTTGTCAGTTTCACATCTCATTTTGCCAATTATTGTTCAATAGGTCTGTTGCATCCTGGCAAGCTTTGGTCATGGGGAAAAGACTTAAAGTGTGTGAAATATTTTAACTGTGTTATTGTCTTGATTTCCTAGAGATTACGTTTTTAAACAAAAAAGATTTTTTTCTCTTACACACTGGATCAGTAGTTGCACGGACTCCTAGGCATTCTGATATAACTAATATGGACCTGAGTACTAGGATTTTGAAAAGGACCACAGGTGGTTCTGATGCTCAGCCAAGAAAAGAAAAAAAGGATGATGCTGAATTGGTTGAAATTTTCAAACTCAACGAAATCAATTTGCTACAATTTCTCAAATATCCAACTTTTTAAAAAGAGTCTTAAATAAGCCTTTCTTTAGAAAGTTTAAATGTTAAATGAATTAAACATTAGAGCTGGATAGTGAAATAATTTTCCCCCTTCCCTTTTTTCAGTACCAGGTAAGAAAGCTGCTGCTGCTTCTTTTAAAGAAAAAGATAGCTTTATTGCTTTGCCAGGCAAAGGGAGACACATCAGGCTTCTGCCTCAAAAAACAATGTGTCTCCAGGCACACTTCTTGAGAACAAAAATGTCTGTCTTGGATTCTGAGTTTGTAAATTGCTTCAGGATGTCCTCAGACGCTTTTCATTACAGTTACTTGTTGAATGCATGCCCGCTGGGAACAGGAAGGGGGGTGAGCGGTTTTGTGAACGTTTTGTTTTGCCTATCTGGTCTGCAAAACGATCATTATCTATCAGAGAAGAATTTGGCTGATAGCTGGCTTAGGCTGAGATCCCTATCCTGCCATCAGCTCCCCTAGAGGCTGACTCACTGCCTAAGGAGAGTCATAAAATAAGTTTGAGGGCTTCTGCACAAAGTTAGGCTCTTGAGAAAAAGGAGTAGGTTGAGAAAAGGAAGAGCTGGAGGGATGAGGGGTGAGGGAGCACAAAGCACTCCCCTGCCCATACCCCTAACTGAAGTGGGGGTGACTACTTGGCTACTAGCCTTCCAGCAGCCTCAGCCCTTCCCCAGTGGCTAGATATTCTGTAACTCTGCTACCATCTTTTTGATGACACCACTCCCACCTCCTGGAGCCTTAAGTCCTCAAGCTGCTCACTGGCTTCCTAGACTCTTACAGACTTGCTTTCTTCTAGCAAAACTATACCTAAAACTACGTACTCATTTTCAGGCTTTGGGACTCGAAACTGGTTTCTTGTCATTTGCATTTTACTAGCAGATGCTTCTTTGAACCAGTGCCTTCCCCTAAAGAAAGGACTGATGTATTAATATCAATAGAATCGCATTATTACTGCTAATAGTGGTGTAAAGTGATATCCAAAGCTTGGAAGACAAGTGGTAGTATCTTCTATTTAATATGTAAAACATATTTATCCTTCAATATGCCACATCTACTCAACTTCACACAAAGTTATATACCGGGAAGTTAATGACAGTCAACTATGTAGTAGGAGAACAGTGGAAATGATGTAAATATTAATCATTACAGGAATGATTAATACATTGTGGCATCACCCAAGCAGTTATAACAGTATGCCCACACAGAAAGATGCCTCCTTCCCCAGGACAAATTGCAGAACAAATTAGAGTATGATACCAGGAATATTGAAAACAAAATATAAAATTATGTCCCTGAATTGAAAAGTTCTGAAAGTATACATAGACAGTCCATGGAGAGGTGGGATTGAGTGGTAGTCAGAAACATTTTAGTTTTTCTATATTGTTTGAATTTTTATAAAGGAAATGGATTTATGTATGATTGATATGATGCAGAATATTTTTTTGAAACTGCAGACATTTAGAGTTGTCTAGAGTTGGGACTAGAGAAGAGAGAGATCTCATATATAAGAACATATAAGACAACTTTGATGGGTAACAGCTCTATTTATACAGTTGTTTGTATCTGTAAGTCCTGCAAAGGAGAAATATGATTTCTGAGAAATAATTTTTAGGTTTCATAAATTCTGATTATACCTGAATAATTCAGATACCTCAATGAAGTTTCCATTATGAGCTCTGAGTTACAGACCAACTTCTTTATTTTCTTCTGAAGGACTTCTAGAGATGGAATTGGACTCCTGGTAGGAGGCACTATACCCAATACACATTGCTAAGACTCACCAAATACCATGTCTAATAAGCAAGAAACTCCACATAAAATAACAGACTCTTCTTGGGCTGCTGCTACTTGAAACTTTCCAGCTTTCTAGCTCTAGAAACTAGACATGTTTCTAGTTTACAAGTTACTGACTTCTCACCTGGTCTTTCTGAAAATGCCAGCAGAACTAACATTCATTTATGTGCATTAAATCCTGGAAAGGTCTCGAACCTTAAGCAAACAGTGAATCTGCTATGGTTTGTTCCTTGCTTTGCTTTGTCCCAGGAGGCCCAGGCTGTTACACCAGGTGACCACCCCGCCCCACAATTCCCATAATCTCTGGGAAGCATCAACTCTTTCTGGAGGAATTCCAAGCACCCTGACTAAGAGTTGAATGAACCCTACCATTCTGAGCTGAGCCTCCTAGCACAGATGCCAGAAAGCCACAACTGTTTCTCTTCTCGATTTTTCATACAGTGAAAACTGCTGCCTTCTCCCTGGCTACGCAGTGCTAAGATCCAAGTGAACACACAACAGAGTCTTTTGATATAAAATGAGTACAGGATTTCACATGTTCTGATATGACACGGTGATACAAGTACACTGGGCCTTGGTGGGTGTGATGAGCCACCCGCTGACCTGAAGTTCCTAGTTTGTTTAAATTAGAAGGTAGCTTATCAAATCACCAGGCAATTTGGGAAGAGCACTGAATCTGGAGATGGCAGGGTCTGGGGAGGGGGGGTGAGGCAGATAAAAAAGATCAAGCAAGGGATCAAGAGGTTCCCCCTTCACCCCACTAGATCTCTTGCCTTGTTTGGACCAGAAACAAAAGGTGCAATAAGAGCACAGTTCAGAGGGGGAACTAGCCAGTTCCCTGTAGAACTCAGAGATAACCTGATACTTAATAAATGAGTGAATGACAGAGGTCAACCTTAGAGAGTTGCTTGGAGGACAGGCAATGAAGAGCATCCATCACAGAACAGGGCTCTGCAGCAGATCCTAACAAGCAGCTCCTGACAGTGCTTCCGGTAGAAACAGCAAAAATGGAAGAAAAATGCTTTGAAAGTTCAGTCCAGGTGACAGATCCATTTCCCCTTACATTTTTATAAACTGGTATTCTGGTTTATACTTTCTTGTGAATTTGATTAGCGTGAGTTAGCAAGCTTCTCTCCCCAGGTGTGAACAACTCCTTCTGGGGACCCTCAAGGTTAGGTAAGACAGGGTGAGCTCCTTTCATCACCTCTCAGGCATGAATCTCCAAAAGAATAAGTTCACAGTAGACGTGTTAGAGGCATTGATTAACCATAAGTGGACAAAGCAACCAGTCAACTAGAAGGAATGTTATTATTGATCAAGTTAAGTATACTGAGACTCATGAAAGGAAAGGAATCATTAGGTATTTTTAGTTTTTCCAAGCATAAAAGCACTCTGCTGCATTAGGAAAATACAGAGAAGTAAAAAGAAGTTATGGCAGGGATGGGGAGTTAAAGAACCATATAGTTTCTATCCACCCAAAGACAACCACCAGCAGAATTTTGGTGCACGTAATTTTCTTCAATTCAATAATTTTGAGCATAGTGCATACTAAATTGTGTATGCTGCTTTTTCTATCATATTCTTTTTTTTTTTAGAACTATGTTTTATGGTTTATAATTGGCTTTTCTCTTCAACCACCTTTAAGAAGGTACTTAGGAGCTCCCCTGTGGTTCACACAGTAAAGAATCTACCTACAGTGCAGGAGATCTGGGTTCAATCCCTGGGTTGGGAAGAACCCCTGGAGAAGGAAATGACAACGCACTCCAGTATTCTTGACTGGAGAATCCCATGGACAGAGGAGCCTGGTGGGCCATAATCCAAGGGGTTGCAAAGAATCGGATGTGACTGAGTGACTAACACACACTAGGTCTACCCACAATCCAGGTGCTCCTTTGGAAGATAAAAGAGATCCATTCAGTCTGCATTATACTGCTGCTGTTTAGTCCCTACGTTGTGTCCTACTCTTTGTGACCACATGAACTGTAAAATATCTAGCCAAGCTCCTCTGTCCATGGGATTTCCCAGGCAAGAATACTGGAGTGGGTTGTCATTTCCTTCTCCAGGAGATCTTCTCCACCGAGGGGTTGAACCTGCGTCTCCTGCATTGGCAAGCAGATTCTTTACCACTGAGCCACCAAGGAAGACTTAGTCTATATTATAGATGCCTTTTATTTTTGATTTTAAGATATAGTCAAAGGCAAAGTGTATCCTTGCAAGAAAGATTTCCCTATGGGAAACGAAGAACAGATTAGCATTTGTACATGCTGGAGTTGTAGGACATCAAGTATTATGAAATTTAAAAAACAGCCACACAACAGCTGGACATCACTCTCTTCACCCTGGAAGAGTAAGGTTTTTATAGTCTGTTTCCCTTCTTTTTCATTTAGCTGAATTCTCCAATATACAATACAAACAGGTAATTCTGGAAGATCCCCATTATTGACAGAAAATATGAGACATCTGTGATTTTAGAACAAAGTAAGAATTTCTTAGTTCTCACTGAAGCATTTCTCATGCAGGGAGAATGTCAACTTACATATCAATAGTTGCATAGCTACAAAGCTACACCATCTCCATCTTAGACTGAGACTAATCTTCTGTGATAAGGCAACAGCCAGCAGGTCAGCTGGCAGGTTGCTGGGGTGACATGCAGGAAAAAGTAGACAATTCTACAATTAACTTGAGTGTTGGCTTGGTGCCAGGGATGGGAACAGCCAAAGGATCATGAGACAACTTTGGGTGGGTGTGTGTGTGTCGAAGTGTTCAAAAAACTGCTGTGATGATTGCTGGACAACTGTATACATTTCCTGAAACTCAAACTATATACTTAAGATGAATTAAATTTATGACACATGAATTTTACATCAATAAAGCTGTTGGAAAATCTCTGTCAGTTTCCAGAAAAAGTCATCATTCCTTCTACAAGAGGAAATGCCAAGGAATCAGTACCTGAAAAGGAAAAGCTCAATTAATAAGCAACCACCTGAGAGTTGAATATTTTCATGTTTTGATCCTTTTCCCTGTAGGCACTGCATAACATGCAGCACACTGGCCCCACTGTGCTTTCTGACTCATTTCTTCATGCCTGGGTTGTGTTCCTCCACTCCCCGCTCCTAACAGTCCCGTCCTGTTTATGCTCCCCCATGTATTGGTCAAGAGCAAAAGTATAATTCAGCTGTCTGAAAGAGGCATGTGGGCCAGATGTGAATAGCCTGTTATGCTAAATGATTATTTAAGATGAATCCTAAAAATAGGTGTCTGTGTATTATATGGTTGCAAGGTACCTATTACAGAACAGTTGACTAATCTTAAAAAAAAAAAAGTGGATATATTTAAGCCATTGGCTTTTTTTTTTGTAGTGTTCTGTCTTAAAATAAATCAAGGCAAGGCTAATATTTGCTTCTTAGTTGTCAGCTTCTGTTTCCTAACCAAATGATAAATACATGCACAAGATATTACACTCATTAACTGAGACAAGTGATGTGAATGGATGAAAAAACTTATAGAACAACTTTGATGTCAACTTTGATCCCTTGGTAAAGGTGTTGGATGCCTGGAAAGTTTCTATTCTTGCCTTTGTAAGTGGTAAGTGGTTGGTAAGGAGGTACTTTGAGGTTATGCAAATATCTTGTTTCTTTAACCTAGAAGTTTTAGCAACCATTGATGATTTTTACCCAAATCAATTATCATTATGATGGTGGCAAAATAGTATGCTTTGAACTCAGTCATTGTTTTGTACTGTAAGAGTTTTCTTGAATCCTTTTATTTGTTTTTATTCACTGTCAGGTCTGTTGGGATGAACTCATGGATTCTTATTTTATTCAGTGGGTTTGATCCATTACTACTGTTTGATGCAAAAGTCAACTGTTTCCTGAAGCATTTTCTGAGCAAATCAACCAGGTCAACCAGAAGAATCTTGCCATGTGAACACCACAAAATTTCCAGTATTTTTGGTTGCACTTCTATCTTATCTATTTATTTATTGTTTTCAAAGTTTGGTGTTTATTGAACTGATTTTTAAAACTACTTTGTATTGGAGTGTAGTTGAATTGATTTATGGTTGATTTACAATGGTGTGTTTCAGGTATGTGGCAAAGTGAATCAGTTATACATATATATGTAATAGATCTACTCTTTTTAAGATTCTATTCCCATTTAGGTCATTTCAAACTATTGAGTTCAGTTTTCTGTACTATACAGTAGGTTCTTATTAGTTATCTATTTTACATATCAGTTCAGTTCAGTCACTCAGTCGTGTCCTACTCTTTGCGACCCCATGGACTGCAGGACACCAGGCCTCCCTGTCCATCACCAACTCCCAGAGTTTACCCAAACTCATGTCCATTGAGTCAGTGATGCCATCCAACCATCTCATCCTCTGTCATCCCCTTCTCCTCCTGTCTTCAATCTTTCCCAGCATCAGGGTCTTTTCAAATGAGTCAGCTCTTCACATCAGGTGGCCAAAGTACTGGAATTTCAGCTTCAACATCAGTCCTTCCAATGAACACTCAGGGCTGTTTCCTTTAGAATGGACTGACTGGATCTTCTTGCAGTCCAAGGGACTCTCAAGAGTCTTCTCCAACACCACAGTTCAAAAGCATCAATTCTTTGGCACTCAGCCTTCTTTATAGTCCGACTCTCACATCCATACATGACTACAGAAAAACCATAGCCTTGACTAGACGGATCTTTGCTGGCAAAGTAATGTCTCTGCTTTTTAATATGCTGTCTAGGTTGATCATAACTTTTATGTCTAGGTTCTAGGTTGGTCATAATTTTATATATAGTTGTGTGTATATGGCAATTCTAATCTCCCAATTTATCCCTCCCCCTTTTCCCCCCTTGGTAATCATAAGTTTGTTTTGTACATCTGTGACTCTATTTCTGACAAAACTTCCAATTATTGATGGGAATTAACATACTTAGGGACTCAGTGTTTTATAATTATTTCCCTGAATGTTTCATCTCTTTTAACAAGCTACAAACTTCTTGAGCATAGGTACCATCTGTCTGTACCAACTTCTTTGATGCTCAGGGTGGGACAGAAAAGCATTGTCTCTGGAACCAGGTAACCCCAGGTTTCACTCAAGTTCTCTCTGAGCTCCAGTTTTTCTTTTCTTTTTTTTTTTTTTCCAGTTTTTCTTGTCAATAAAATGAGGATAATAAGACCTAAGTTACCAAAGCTGCTGCAAGGAGAAGATGAGATAACTTATGTAAAAATCTTAGTGTGGAATAATGGTTTCTTTTCTACTATCAATATCTAGAATGAGCCCTTAGAAGATATATCTGGCTTTTATCAGTCAAATAGAATGCACTAATTATAATACCATACATACTTTTTAGGTAAAGAGAGAGTATTAGTCACTTGGTTGTGTCCAACTCTTTGCAACTCCATGGACTGTTGCCTGCCAGGCTCCTCTGCCCATGAAACTCTCCAGGCAAGAATACTGGAGAGTGGGTTGCCATTCCCTTCTCCAGGGGATCTTTCCGACTCAGGGATTGAATCTGGGTCTCCTGTACTGCAGGTGGTTTCTTTACTGACTGAGTCACCAGAGAAGCAGGAAGAAATATATAGAAATAAAGTAATTTGATATTACTGCTCCTCTCTTTCTCTTTTATTCCCCCCTCAAACCAATGAGAGCAGAGCACTGTGAAGCTATTTTCAACATCTTTCAGAACCATTTGATGAGTAAAGAAGAAATATTAATTGCATGTCTACTCATTGGAACAGTCAGTTGTAAGAACTTCTATATAATTGACACCATCTCAGCCTGAGAAAAATGAAAACTCCATCTCTTCTTCCATTCTGGTGGATTCAATAAATGCAGACAGAAGTAGCTGGCCTCACGATAATTAGAAGAGAAATGATTCAGGACCTAAAACTTGCTTAAATGTCAAGGGGGGCTGAATGGATTTTGACTAATGTTGTCATAACTCATTTTAACATGCAAAGTCTAAAACACTCAGGGACCCTCATTTGGTGCAAAGTAGACATCAAAACAGGACCAACTGTTTCCAAGTTCAAAGGAAAAAACATTTTGTGCTTAAATGAGGCTTGAAGCTATTAGCAATAATAAGTCAATTTACTAAACAGTAAAAACCGTGCACATCACAAGGGGAAATTTCTTGGAAACACTGTCCTCATAGACAGCTTGGCTGATCCTGCTGAGAAAAAAATCCACCCACCACAAACCCTCTTTATTTGATCAGCACATTCAAAAACAACACTCCAGTATGAAGGAAATGGCCCCATGCCTGGTGTTATCAGCTCCTCCAGGATTTTCTTGCACATAGCCTGTTTACCCCTAGGGCTTGGCAACTCATTTCTAGCTAATAGTGACTGTTGCTTCTTTACTTCAAAATAGCATCAAAATGGTACTAACTTCTTCTGCTGTTATTTGACTTTACTAAAATTACCTTTTTTAACAGGTTTTTTTTAAAATTGACTTTATTTTTTAAAGCAGTTTTAGGCTCAGAGCAAAATTGAGCAGAAGGTATAGAAATTTCCTACATACCCCCTGCCCTTATGTATGTACAGTCTCCCCCACTGTCAACCCCCACCAGAGTGGTGGTACATTCGCTACAGTCAGTGAACCTACCTTGTCACATCACCATCATCCAAAGTCTATAATTTTCATTAGGATTCACTCTTGGTCTTATACATCCTATGAGTTTGGGGGAAATGTGTAATGACTTGTCCACCATTAGAGTGTAGGGAAGCAAAATTTCCCACCTCTGAATGTGTTTATTTTGCATGTGGACTAATTTAAGCTGATTATCTTAAGAAATGGAAGACTCAAGAAGTTTGAAATTACAATTTTTTGTACTTTATTTTTAAAGCAGTTTTACTTTTTATTAAGGCATGCGGAACTTCCTTGAACCTGCACCCTATGCAGAGGAAGCCTGGAGTCTAAGTCAGTGAACCACCAGAGAAACTCTAAATCACCATTTTTTTTGTAAGCTCATAGTTTTTATTATTTTCACTAGAACAGAGCTACATCTTTGGCCATCTTAAAGAGAAAGAGCCCCCTGGTTCTAGAAGAATGTCCCCAACAGTGTGCTGGGAAGCATAAGCATGCACCATGCATGGTTTCCTTGCCTAGCATGTGCGTCTAAAACACATTCGTTCATGGGGCATGAGAGTCAGGTAGAATATGGAACTGAACCTTATAATTAAGCTACATGATATAGCTCATCTCAGAGAAAGGAGATGAATTATCTTAAAGCTTTTTAGATATGGCCTACACAATCAAACATAGATTTTTCTTATGATCGATTAATATATTTCTGGCTATCAGAGCAATTAAATGGAATTATTGGAGGGTTAACTGACAATTTTATGTGATGGCATGCATGCATGTATGCTTAGTTGCTAAGTAGTGTCTGACTCTGTGATCCCATGGATTGCAGCACACCAGGCTCTTCCGTCCAAGGGTTTTTGAAGGCAAGAATACTGGAGTTGGTTGCCATTTCCTCCTCCAGGGGATCTTCCTGACCCAAGGATTGAACCCGTGTCTCCTGAATTGGCAGGTGGATTCTTTACCACTGAGCCACCTTACAGCTAAAGACCTCAACTCAATTATGGTAATGCCATAGGATCACAGCTCTCGTTTGACTAGGAGGTGACAGTTAAGCCTTGCTTAGGTAAAGCAATGAACTTGAAGCTAAGGCAATCTTTTCAAAGTCAAGTTACATTCGTCATTTTATTCCTGTTGTTATGACAACACTTTTAAAAGCAGTACTTCAAATGCTTAGCATTCAGGCATCTTATTATAGACTTGAATATAATACATGAGGGTATGAAGCGCAGCTTGTAGGGGTTTTGAAGGAGCCAAGATGCAGTTAGAACACCTGGACACTTTCTCAGCTTTGGCCCCTGAAGCTCCTTCACTTGGCTTTTTTATGTAAAAAAATAGTGAGGGCTCATCCAGAGGAGAGAAGATGAAAGAATTTACGTGGGAAGATATGCATTATTATTCACAGTCTCTATTCAGATTCTCTTGATTACAACCTGCGTCATGCAGTTTTTAGAAGTCTGTAAGTGATGGTGTGTTCTGATCAACTTCAAGAGCTTATTGTTAGCTATTGGTGTGATCTGTTTATATAACTGTAACTCTGTAGAAAAAGTTCTCATAACACAGACTTATTATGAAAATTAATAATTGATAAGGGAGCATGGTATTTAGCGTGAATCTGTAACAGGAAGCAATGACCTGTTGTGTCTGCACTACAGTCTGATAAAAGCAGAGAAATTGTTTGTTAAACCTTGTTTTAATTTTTTAAACTGAAGCACAGGTGATTTACAATATTGTGTTAGTTTCAGATGTACACCAAAGTGATTCAGTTATATTCTTTTTTTCAGATTGTTATCCATTATAGGTTATTAAGGATAAATGAAAGTAGTTCCCTGTGTTGTACAGCAAGTCCTTATTGCTTATCTATTTTAGGTGTAATAGAAAAATACAGAATGCTTCACAAAGTTGCACGTGATCCTTGCACAGGGGCCGTGCTAATCTTCTCACTCTTGTTCCAATTTTAGTATATGTGCTGCTGAAGTGAGCACCATTTTTTTTTTAAAGCAACATACAAAGAAAAAGATGTTTTTACCAAGGAAATGAGCCAGCTGAATGTTGGCACTTTCTGATCATTACGTGTTGGGTTGGCAAAAAAGTTGTTCCCTAAGATCTGATGGAAAAACCCGAACAAATTTTTTGGCCAACCCACTATTAATAGGGAGAATTTTATCTCTACTGTTAATCTCCCTGCCTTGGAGTAAATTTTTTCTGATAATGTGACCTTGGTCTCCCTAAACCTGTGGTGTTCTGTCTAAAGTCATGTGAATTATTACTGAACAAAGTAGAGGTGAAAAAAGGAGGGTGCAAATGATAACATTTCAGAAGAGACCAGTGTCAGAGAGTTACTCTGTGGTTCGACTAGAATAAGGCTGTGTGTGAAAGTGCCATCACATGCCAGCAGTTTCAAAGCTGTGTGGTTTCCCAGAGGCCCGCACACATGTTCTCTGCATGGTAATTTTAGCAAATTAAACTGCTATAAAGGGGATACTGGGTTCATTACTGGTCCTTGCTCCTGCATACCAAGAAGGTGGTCATATGAACAACATCTGCTGAGTTATTTTTGGTTGCCAAAACCAAACAATTTATAACCAGAATGCAAAGCAGTTAGATATAGCCATGTGCAAATGCCTAGATTATCAACAAAGCAGAATTACATTCCTTTTTATGATACATTAAGAGGGTAAAATAATTTCTTACTGCCCTTTGCTCCAACCAGAGGATCTGAAGCTGTAAAAACAGAAATGAAGCAATAAGTCCATTTAATCCTTAAAGTACAATTTAGTTGCAAAGAAAGAACAAATGCTTATGGATCCCACACTGGACCCATCAACATATGGCAGACTCCCAATAGCAAAGACAAAAGAATACATTACAGGCCCATTTGTACACATGTGAAATGCCGTATTACTTGGATTCTGAGCCCAAAGGCACTGTCAGGATACTTCCCCTCACAGAGGCCCATGTAACTCCAAAAAATCACACCAAGCTCCCACTCAGCTAGCAAGTTAATCTCCACTTTTAGCTGTCTGTAATCCTTTGCCTATTCACGTCCTTTGCCAATCCACCTAGAGGGAGTCAGATCCTTTTTTCAAGAGCAGGAAAAAGAGGGGTTGGAAGACTTTCTCCAGAACAACCTGTCTACCTCACCACACCATTCCATCACCCAACTCACCAGTTTCAACCCTATTCTAGGCCCTTCTCTCTGAATTTACTCCATCCTCTGGTCACATCAGAATTGTTCGAAGGGCTATTTTTTATTTTCTGGGACCCAAATCTCACTCTGAAATGCTTGGTCTTCTCTTGGCTCTGGATTTTAAATTTTGTCTCTAGTTCACTAGCAAGAAAATGGTTTTTATTCATTTTCTTGGGTCCTACCCACTGTCTCCATACACCCTGTCCCTCTGGCCAGTCTGGGAGAAATGAAGTAGGTTAAGATCTTCACAGGGCTTCAGACTCCCTGCTGAGCAAATCATTTACTCATGGGAAAAAAGGAGGAGAAAGGACAAGATACTCAAGAGATATACTGTTGGGAGTCTGCTGTATGTTGATGGGTCCAGTGTGGGATCCATAAGCATTTGTTCTTTCTTTGCAACTAAACTGTACTTTAAGGATTAAATGGACTTTTTGCTTGAGTATCTTGTCCTGTCTCCTCCTTAGACATCTAGATGCAATGTGTAGACCTTGTCTTCATCGTGATGACAAACCTACTGAAAAAAGTAAGTTTTGAGATACTTGGGACATTTTAATATGGGTTAGACTTCAGATCATACTAAGGAAATATTGCTCATTTTGCTAGGTGTGAAATGGAATTAGGATCATGCAGAAATATGTCTACACTTTTGAGATGCCCATGAAAGTTCGTAGGAGTGAAATGACATATGGTTTAGATTTGCTTTAAGATGTTTTAACAACAATAACAAGAGAGATAGATGGAGCAAGTGTGGAAAATTCTTGACAATCATTGCACTGGGTGGTGGGTTTTTAGGAATATGTTATTCCATTTGCTTTATTTATGTGCACATTTGAACATTTTAATGTGTCTACTGTTCCAGCGCTGATATGAGAAAGCAATCCTGAATAGTGAATGGGTGTCAGGGCCCACATCTAGTGTGAAGCAGTCGAGTTTCATGTCACAAACTACTTCTTAGCCTTTAGCCCCTTTATGGAACACTTCAGAACACAGGGAATGTAAGAATGGGGGATGTAGCATGAACGCAATATATGATGATCTCTGTCCTCCTTGAATCTCAGGGCAGATAAAGAGGAAGTCAGAGAGAAGGGAAATTTGTCTATTTTCTCTAGAAGAAGAAGGAGGTTTGGTTTAGCCTATTTGCTTGGTGGGTTGACCCAATCCCACTTCAAAGCAAACAAGAAGCCTATAATTTGACCACACTGGAGGTCAAATTAACTGGCTTTAATAAGTTCCAGACCCAACTAACTTTCCACTCCTCCCGGACCAACATCTGTGTAAACACAGAAACCCCAAACTAGGGACCACCTCTCTTGACCATGGACCAGGTCAACAGGGAACAGAGCTGTGGGGTCAGGGGAGCCTCAGATTTCGCCTTTGTCCTCTGGCTGGGCAGGAAAAGGATGTGAGAATAGCCCAAGGCTTTCGCCATGGACAGGGCCACAGAGGGGTCTGAGGTGTCAGGACTTAAGGAACAAGTGCAGGCTCTGAGCAAACTGGCAGCCCTGAGCCTGGGAGCTTTAGTCATGCAAAGATGAAAAGATGAAATAATCTCTGTATAGCAAAGTTCAGTTTTCCAGTCAATTGACAGAGGCCTTCTCCACCATAGAGGTAGACATAGTGGCTCAGACGGTAAAGAATCTGCCTGCAATGCAGAAGACCCAGGTTCAATCCCTGGATTGGGAAGATCCCCAGGAAAAGGGAATGGCAACTGACTCCAATATTCATGCCTAGAGAATTCCACTGATAGAGGAGCCTGGTGGGCTACATACAGTCCATGGGTCACAAAGAGTCAGACATGACTGAGCGACTCACACTTTCACTTTCTCCACCATATCAGATCAGTTCAGTTCAGTTCAGTTGCTCAGTCGTGTCCGAATCTTTGCGACCCCATAAATCGCAACACTCCAGGCCTCCCTGTCCATCACCAACTCCCAGAGTTTACCCAAACTCATATCCATTGAGTTGGTGATGCTATCCAGCCATCTCATCCTCTGTTGTCCCCTTCTCCTGCCCCCAATCCTTTCCAGCATCAGGGTCTTTTCCAATGAGTCAACTCTCCACATGAGGTGGCCAAAGTATTGGAGTTTCAGCTTCAACATCAATCCTTCTAATGAACACCTAGGACTGATCTCCTTTAGGATTGACTGGTTGGATCTCCTTGCAGTCCAATGGACTCTCAAGAGTCTTCTCCAACACACAGTCCAAAAGCATCAATAATTTAGTACTGATGCCAAAGTTAAAAGAACTTAGAACAGATGACCCTTTGGGGAATAAAAATTAAGAGAATGATGCATCTTTTGGTGGCCACACAGCTGTCTGAATCTCTACCATCTAGTGAGGAGATTCATAATAACATTTCAAATCCGTGGATTGGTCCTTTCCAAATGCTTTGACATCTATACTCTGACAACAACCATGTAAATAAGGTAGGACAACTATCATGATTCCCATTGCATAGGTAAGGAGACTGATCTGTAGACAACTGTACTAACAAGACTGTTGGCAGAACTGGATCTAGAATCAGAGTTTCTACCATCTCTACTTCCCTTTAGCTGAGAAAGCAGAATTCCTCCTCCAGTTTTCTTTGCCTTCTTATTCTTTAAATTTGGCCATGACATGAGGCTTGCAGGATTTTAGTTCCCCAACCCTCAGCAGTGAAAGCTTTGGAGTCCTAATCACCAGATCACCAGGGAATTCCCTTTTTTTGCCTGTTTCTTAATATGACTTTCCACCAACTTGGAGAGGAGAGTCACCAGTATTCAGAATGCCCTGTGACCTCACAGACATTAACTAGCACTGATCAGGTGCTCAGAGGGTTCAAGAACAATTGACCTTTGTTTCACTGTTACTCTTATTTTTTATGTCTTATTCCATAACCATTCCCCACAAACTTCTTAGGTGGCTCAGTGGGTAAAGAACCCACCTGCCAATGCAGGAGATGCAGGAGACTCAGGTTGAATCCCTGGATTGGGAGGATCTTCTGGAGGAGGGCATGGCAACCCACTCCCGTATTCTTGCCTGGAAAATTTCATAGGCAGAGAAGCCTGGCGGGATACAGTCCAGGGGGTTGTAAAGAGTCAGACACAACTGAGTGGCCGAGCACTCATGAATTCACTTACTCAACCATTTGCCACAATGAGATGCTCATTATAACACAGTATAACAATAATAACAGCATTTTAGAGTCAACAAATATAAGTGGGTAATCCTTGCCATTCAGGAGTAACAAATTTATGACTAAATCCAGAAAATCATGTTCATTGTTAGAAACTGAGTTACTGGGCTTACTTGAAGACATTTACCACATTAAAATAAATATTTAACCTATATTTTGGCCTCTGCACTTTCCTATGGATATAACTATCAATAACCTCTAGTAAGAGCATAATACAGTTTAGAGAGTCTCAAACCTGGCTGCATATTAGAATTACCTGGAGAGCGTTCTAATAATGTAATTGTCTGAGCTTCATCCCCAGTGGTTTTAATTTAATTGATCTGGGTAGAGCCTTGCCAGAGATACATAAAATCTTCCCAGGGTTTCATTCTTTTTCTCTGTACACCGTATGCCATAATCTTGAACACATCTACCTCCTATTCTTTCAATGTACAAAAAATTGAGTTATTAATGTTCTTTAGTTGCTTGATTCCAACTCTGATACAAAAAAAATATTTGGAAAAGACATTGCCAGTCTTCACTAGAAACACAGGACGAAACTGCATCACTTCTCTAATGGCAAAAAAGGTACGGCTCTGGGTATCCTAGGGTTTAAAAGAAAAACTGTCCACTGTGTGAAGACTCAAAAGTAACTCCCTATCAAGACTGGAACTCATGGTCATCTAATCTTCTGTTTCCCAATTGTGATAACAAAATATAGGCCTTCCGTTTCAGGGCTGTAGACCAAAGAATTTAGCCTGCCTGGCAGAAACACTTTATATTGTGCAGCCTTGATGAGTTGCCTGACCTCTCCAGACCATAATTAGCTCATCTGTAAAAGTGGGAAAAGAAACAAACTCCTAGTTTGCTGTGAAAATTAAATACGCCAACAAATTCAAGTGCTTAGAACAGTGAAGAGCAGGCACTATTCTGATCGGTACTGTGATGAGGATGTATTACCAAGTTGTCTCCACTTTAATGAGGTCTAGATGACGGCATCCTGTGCATCTCCCAGAGAAAACTGGGAGGTTGATTTCATGAGTTTTATAATTTACCTAGGAGCTCATTTATAAGTACTATACATTCTCAACTCTCTTGAAAGTGGAATTAGCTGAGCTAGGCTTCAATTAGAGACTATATAATATCTGCAGAGGTGGTGGGAAAAAAAGTTGATTCCTCCTAAATAAAAAAAAATGCAGTTGGTATGAAATACAGCACAAGATCCTACGATACTTTACCACCAAGCAGGCATCTGTAAGAGTTGATTTTCTACAGTATGATTTGTGAGCTTTTCAGTGGATGCCCTCCAGACAACCAGCTGCTCTGAACATTTTTCTCTTCTGAAGGATGTCATTCACATTGTGTTTCTCAAACCTCATCTCAAGACTTTGCAACTGAAAGTACAGAGAACGTTAAATGTGGGTGTTGAGTACAATCCAATGGGATGGGCAGAATTTGGAATGTGAACTGGGCAATGTCTTTAAAAAAAAAAATGACATGCATTCATGTAAGAATGCATTTTGATCCCTAGGAGGGACAAAATTTTTCTCTGCACCAAAAATATATCATTCAGCGGTATGGGTTTATTGTTTCCGAGTCGGCACTGTGAGTGTTTCAGCTCCAAGAGCAGATGCCCTCCAACTGTTCAGCCTGGGGTATGAGGGTGAAGAGAAAAGGGGGGCAACAGCGTGGACAGGTGGCTGAACACAGCCAGTCATCACACCCCCTACCCTTCTGCTGCTTTCCAGAGCTGGATTTCAGACCATGCTGTGTGTCACAATTAATGTTCTCAGCAGGGAAGGGCAGTATCAAATTTGTCAGTTATGTTTCTGTTAGGACTTTCAGAGTCAAGGAAAATGGTTTAGGTGGGTGTATTTGTCTTAGTAAATGACAGTACACTTTTAATACATGTATGTATAGGTTACGTGTTTCCTGAGAGTCAACTCAGAGATGATGTCACGCTCTCATAGCTCTACTTAAAAGAGGGTCTTAGGTGAGACAGAATCTTAGAGATTGCTGCAGTCCGTGTCTTTGTAAGCAACAGAGAGAAGAAGCAAATAAGAACAATGAAGCAGCAGGATCTAGAAGCTCAAACACATACGTTCACATATAGACACCCCAAGTTTATGGTGTGTGGTTAGTCCATCAGTCTGCAGTCACACAATTGGTGTGAAGATCCTCTTTGAAACAATGACCTCTGCTTAGTTTCCTCGTCTCTAAACACTCACATCATTAAGTTATTGTGATACTTAATCAAGCCTGTGAAGTATAATGCACAGAGTACGTACTCAGTAAAACGGATGTCTGCTACTACCATCACCATCACCATCATCACCGTCATCTTTATCATCAAGGTCAAGGATAAAAAGACACGTGGCCTCACCTAAACTGTGAAAGTTTCATGTTTTTATGCTCTGCTTCATTTTGCTAATGGAGCTGGTCTTGCTAAAACCTAAGATCTCAAGTGCTGAAATCTGGTGCTGTAACAAGAGTATCATGAAGTTGCAACTCAATCGTCTCAGCTGGGGCTCCCCTGTGAGGGCGTGTGGGGAAGGGAACAGTCATCCTCAACCTTCTGTTAACCTTGTCTGAAGACAAAAATCTGATCTCAGCATGTAACTTGACCTTAGAAAAGTTCAATCTTTTTTGTCCCCTCAACAGAGCAACTGAAGGCCAAAAATACATATATCTTTTTCTCTTCGTGGAGTTTACTTTGATTGTTCCTTTTTGGATCTTTAGGGGAATGGGATGGAGGGATAAGAGAATAAGAGTGAAGGTTACCGTGCAGCGTTGACTTCTGAACTTCACTGCAGTGCTCTGGTTTAAGGAGCTCAACTTCACCTCGTCTAAGCTCCCACATAAGACATTTCTTTAACAATTCATTGCTGGGGTAATCTGCCCTTCGAGGAATTGCTCCATGTCCATCTTTCTGATAGTAGTAACTTTAGATAACCTAGTGTATACTTGTTTTGATGTGGCTACAGGGAAGTTCTGAGCAAAACTTGCTGCTCAATCATAGCATAAACGTTCATTCTTTAAAGTTAGAATACTGATTTTTCTGAGTTCCTCCTTTTGATACTTAATCTCTTTTTAATTGTATGATATTATAACCTGTCTCAAATTTTTGAAAAGTTACAAAGAATAATTTTTTTTAATAAACTTGAACCAAATCTAGTCAAAGCTATGATTTTTCCATCAATCATGTATGGATGTGAGAACTGGACCATAAAAAAGGCTGAGCACTGAAGAACTGATGCTTTCATATTGTGGTGCTGGAGAAGACTCTTAAGAGCCCCTTGGACTGCAAGGAGATCAAACTAGTCAATCCTAAAGGAAATCAATCCTGACTATTCACTGGAAGGATGTTTGCTGAAGCTGAAGCTCCAGTACTTTGGCCACCTGATGTGAAGAACCGATTCACTGGAAAAGACCCTGATGCTGGGAAAGGTTGAAGGCAAAAAGCAAAGGGCAGCAGAGGGTCAGACGGTTAGATGGCAACACTGACTCAATGGACATGAATTTGAGCAAACTCTGGGAGATAGTGGAGGACAGGAGAGCCCAGTGTGCTGAAGTCCATGGGGTCTCAAAGAGTTGGACATGACTTAATGACTGAACAACATCAACAAAAACCAAATCTTATTTTTCTCCCAGTTACCATAGATGAATTCAAAGAGGCTTTAACAGCTCTTGCTTGCTTTAACCTATTGCTTGACAAAAATCATGAGCATATTTCCATCTCTGTCCACTCACTGTCCCATAATTTGTTCCAGCTGCTTGTTTCAGTTTTAGTTTTTGGAAGACACTAGATCTCAGAGGTTCTGGACAATGTGGAAACTAGAAATTATTATTATAAATCCCCTATAAATCTTGATAAACAAAATAATCATCATTCCCACTGAATTATTCCCATGAAGGAAATTTTACTCAGGCTAACATAGGGCCCGTGAAGATAATTTCTCTTGCACTGATTTTTAAAAATAGGCACTTCTGGAAAAGATTACACAGGAGTAAAGACAGTGAATCAAAGCTTTTGTTCTGAAAATTATATTCAAATGTAGTCAGTCCAAATCTGAGAACTCTATTTGTGATGCAAATCAAAGGCAAAAAAATACTTCTGTTTAACAAACCAATGCAATTTTTCATATCACACACTGGTTACCACTTTAAGTCTTCTCTGAGAACAGAGGGATAGAAGGGTGAAACATGCATGGATTAACCAGATCTGACACCATTCATTTCCTTCAACTGCAGGTAATTACCCTGCATAAATCTCCTATGCATAAATTAAACTGTATGAATTAACAATGATCTTGTTTTCCTACATTCAGTAATTAAGACAAAATTGATCAAGAGACACTTTACATGTGGGTATGGATTAGACAATGGTCCTTCTAAAAGAGAAGGAATGACTCCTTTTTTCTCTCAAGTTGGGCTTCCCAGGTAGCTCAGTGGTAAAGAAACCACCTGCCAAGCAGGAGACGTGGGTTCAATCCCTGGGTCAGGAAGATCCCCTGAGGAAGGAAGTGACAACCCACTCCAGTATTCTTGCCTGGAAAATTTCATGGACAAAGGAGCAAGGTGGGCTACAGTCCATGGGGTCATAAAGATTCAGACACGACTTAGTGATAGAACAAAATTGCTTTTTCTCCATTTCCCTCCTCTTTTGTGGGATTTTTCAGGTCTCTGAGGCATTGTAAGGAACAGTTGTTGGTAATGGGGAGGGGGAAGGCTTACCACTGACACTGTCTTTTATCAGAATGGATCATTTACCCAGTAGAAAAATGTCTGTTTCCTCGTGATCAGGTACCTCTCAGTGCAGGCACAAGGCCTACTTAGCTGGACTGATGAATCTTTTGGCTGGATAATGTAAAAAAACTTCTCGGTGATTACAATAGAATCCTGAGGTGTCTCATTAATGCCTTGATATCAACTAAGAATCTCAACCTGAAAACCACTTGGACCATCTGAGTACTGAGTGACTAAGCCAAGTGTGGGAACCACAAATGAGCTTAGTTCTATGGGAGAACTCAGGCTTATGGAACATCCTATAAACTGGCAGCCATAGGAATTCTGAATTTGGGGTTTCTGTATATTTACATCCACAGCTACAATCCAGACTTGATACCAGGCTACCGGATTTAAAACTGAACTCTGCCTTTACTAATTTTGCTGAATGTCAGTTCTCTCACCTATAATATAGATGATAATTTTACATGGGGGTCATTGTGAGAATTCAGGGAATGAATGCATGTGCCTGGCATATTGGAAATGCTATTAAATGATAGCTATTATTATTCATATTACATAAAACATTTTAATTTAGATTTGATGCTTCGCTGTGGAAGAGGGGCTTTATGTCAACATCCAATATGAGATACAAGTGAACACATCTATAATTCAGAAATTGGGTTTGTTTTTTGGGGGGTTGTTATTTTTTAAATTACAAAGACTTCAGACTCCCTTGTGTCTACATTCAGGACTGCCTAATTTACTCAAAGAGAAAAGAGAATCTACATGTAAGCTTTGTGGATTTATGTGCTATGTGCTCCGTTGCTCAGGAACTAGAGCCCACCAGACTCCTCTGTCCACGGAATTTTCCAGGCAGGAATACTGAAGTGGGTTGTTATTTCCTACTCCAGGGATCTTCCTGACCCGGGGATTGAACCTCCTTCTCCTGCATCTCCCGCATTGCGGGTAGAGTGTTTACCACTGAGCCACCCGGGAGGCCCCACGTGCACGGTCTACCTGCATCTATTTCCCCCAGCTGGACTGTAAAGGAGAGGTGCTCATTCCTTAAATTAAGGCTATCCATTCTTTCAGTACTGTTTCAATACCTCTAGCTTGATCACTGGAGATTCACATGCAGCTCCCTGAGCTAACGCAGCCCCTTAGCCTCTTCTGGCTCTGGTTGCTTTCCTCTATTCGTGGCAAAACAGCCATTTTGCAACGTTCAGAACCAAAACAAATTACATCTGGAAAATATCTTAATGTGAAGAAGCACACTTTGAGGATCTAAAAAAAATAATAATAAATCACTCTTTAAAAAGTAACTCCACATGTCATTTCTGTCCTATTTTAGCCCAAGACCATTTGACAAAATTCAAAGGGCAAGCTTTTTAGGGATGTCATGGGAGCCTGCAAACGGAGCAGTTCCTGACCTTTCTTGTGTCATTATCGGGGCAGGTTTCCGCTTGCAAAATACGGTATCAAACTGAGAGCATTAGTCAGGTAAGTAGAGAAAATAGTTATGCTTCAAGCTCTCAATGAATTAGACTTTAAGCAGGCCATATTTTGGTGCCTGAAGGTGTGGGCAGGCAGAACAAATTATCCTTCCCTCTCTCTAGCTTAACATTGATTTTGCTACAGAGGCGAACTGAGTGAATATTCTGGAGTGTCAGACCCCGAATGAGAGTGAGCAAGGCTAGGCACTAACCCAGCCTCTTAGACATACTAGCACCAAGATTTTGCACAAGCCAATTAATCCTTTGGTTTTATTTCCTAATTGGTGAAACCAGGGACATTAATACATTAATGTTAGTCCTGCCTACATCATGGGGTTCTCTGGTTTAATAGGACAATGGATGTGCTGGAAATTGTTGAAAACTGCAAAAACCCACAGTAATAGAAGGTGCTATTTAGACTAATGCATTATTAATATTATGTACTATTTCCAGGGGATACCTTGAACCTTAGAAGTAAACTTTAGGTATCAAGGAAGGAGGCATGTGGAGAAAAGACGTGGTAAGAGCAGTCAGCCTGCTGGCGAGGAAGGGCTTGCCAGGGTGGCTAGCTGCACTTGATTGTGGGTTTGTCTGGCTATGTTTCATCTCTTTTTCTCTGTCTCCTAAGTGGGTCCCTCATTTGACAACACTCCCTAAAGTAGAGACTTGCGAGACTTCTACTGGCCACACTGAGACAACTCTACTTTCAAAAGAAGTTACTGAGAGTCTTGCTTATTCACCTGTTGAATTAGCCAGTTTGAAATTCTGTCTCAAGGCTACCAATTCCCCTTTTCCTAAATCCTCCCCCAACAAACCAACCTCTAACTGTTTGCTTCTAATACCTATTTTAAGAACGGGTTTCTCTGGCCAATATTCAACAAGAGGAAAGGTGGGTTTTAGATCTGGTTATTCTGCTACTGACAACTATCATGCTATTTACCTCACAGTGAAGAAATATGACAGGAATAACAAAAAATTGTGGTTTTAATTGACCTTATTTCTGCATCTGATAGTATGGACTAAAATAACAACAGTGAGTCAGGAGCTGGGAAGGGCTCTGTTGCCGTCAGATGGTGGCTGGACATGGAGTAGTAGGGACTGGAGAATCTGGGGGCTGGCCAGGCATCTTTCTTTCTTCCTGTGGTCCCAGACCTTTCCCTGCAGTCAGTTAGTTTGGGCTTCCTCACAGCATGGCAGCCTCAGGATTGCCAGATAGCTTACATGGTGGCTGATAGCTTCAAGAGCTAGGAAGAAGCTGAGTTATCTTTGGTGAACTAGCCTTGGAAGTCAATTCTCTATTCTCAAGAGAGCCATGACTTTGAGGGGAGGGAACAAAAAACCTCACTTCTCAATGGCAAGAGTATCAAAGTCACCAGGTAGGAAGGGCCTTTGCTGCTGCTACTGTTAAGTCGCTTCAGTCGTGTCCGATTCTGTGTGACCCCACAGACGGCAGCCCACCAGGCTCCCCCGTCCCTGGGATTCTCCAGGCAAGAACACTGGAGTGGGTTCCCATTTCCTTCTCCAATGCATGAAAATGAAAACTCAAAGGGAAGTCGCTCAGTCGTGTCCGACTCTTAGCGACCCCATGGACTGCAGCCTGCCAGGCTCCTCCATCCATGGGATTTTCCGGGCAAGAGTACTGGAGTGGGGTGCCATTGCCTCCTCCAGGAAGGGTCTATAGGGTGGGAGATACTGTTGAGGCCATCTTTAGAAAATATAGTTTGCTATATAGACTGTCTATATGTCAATAATTATCCCTGATACTGATACTCATGTATAACCTCTCCTTAGTACCACCCTGCCAGCAGTAGCTAACAGATCAGTTAGTAACTTCTAGTTCAGTAAAACAGGCAACTATTCTGATGCCTTCTCCTCTCCCCGTTGTGCCTTAATGACTTAACTACACTTGTTAAACTTCCTAAATATCTCAGGCATCCAATTCTGTCCTGCCGTGTCCACACGCCTCTGACCCTCAGGGCGCAGTGCATATACGCGGTAGCTCTCCAGGCTCCCCGTGCCTTCTCATGGCAGCTGCAATGGCTATCTGTGATGGGCACTGGATGTCATTCCAAGCCCCATCTTGGAGACTTCCAATAATAAAGCCTGGAAGTGGAAAACTACATTTCCCAGAATCCCCTGTACCTCAGATTCTGCACCCGATACAGGGGGGCCTCCACCAGCGTGCTTGCCACAAGATCTGCAGGGGAGGCTGTGGTATTAAGCTTCCTATGGCTGCTACAATAAATTACTACAAATTCAGTGGCATAAAGCGACACACAATTATCATCTTACAGTTCAGGAGGTCAGAAGTCTGAAATGGGTCTCACGGGGCTAAAATCAAGGTGTCAGAGCAGGTGTGTTCCCTTCTTAAGACTCTAGGGAAGAACCCAGTTCCCTGGCTTTTCTAGCTTCTAGAAGCCACCCACATTTCTTCTCTTGGGGCTTCCTGCTCCACTTTCAAAAGCCAGCAATGTTGCATCTCTCTCTGGGCTGTCTTCCATAGTCACATGACCACAGCTTTTAAGGGTTGATGACATTAGCCTGGGCCCAAGTGGACGATCCAGGATAATCCCAAGGAGCTTGACTTTAGCATCTTTCCAAAGGTCCTTCTGTCCTGTAAGGTAACATCTTCATTTACAGGTTTGGAGGGATTAGGCCATGGATATGGGGCGGCACATTATTTTGCCTACTATGCTGTACTTCCCCCTCTTCTGTTGTCACCACTGGCAATCACCTTCTTGGACTACCTGGTTTTTCTGTGGTGGCTTCCTGGCTGGCTCTTTCGTGACTGTGGCAGTGATGGCTTCCTTCTGGAGAGAGCAGCTTCCTAAATCATCAGGCAGTGTCTTCATTATTGACCAGGCAGTGACTCCATTACAACATGACTTTCAAAGTTGTTCCAGAAAGCTCAACAGACAGTGTGTTTCCCTGGCCTTCCTGACCCAACAATTTTGTAAGTCATCTTATTTTACATTCTTTCTGCTGAGTGGATTCTGTTGTCTGCAACAGAATCCCGATGCACATTCTCAGTGCTATATCCCTGTGTATGTCTATTTTTCTCTTTTTAAGCTCCACATATTTCTGATGATGAACCATCACCAAGACAACTAAACTGGATTATAACTTTGGAAGATATGATTCATTTAAAAGTGGCTAAAATGCTGCTAAATAACTTTATAAATGAAAAGTATGGCATTGCCATTCAAGGGTTACTGGTAGTTATTCTGGAATATTTATTTGGGGTAATTGACCTTGAACCTCTGTATCTCAGCAGGCGTGACATTAATTAGAAGGTAGATTTAATTAGAAGGTGGATTGTCATAGCTAAGGCCAAGACCAAGTCACTCCAGGCCTTCATATACAGTGAAACATAGGGAAAGTAAATGCTGTACCGGGAATGATCTCTCAGGAATTAACACTAGCTCCAGGAAACTGTCACTATGGATTTTTTCCCCCTACTAGGGGAAGGAAGAACCATGTGCTCTTTGTGTTCACCTGTGTTGCTTTTGTTATTTCTAAGGTACCATCCCCCCAAACCCGCCCTTGCCTCTCTTCCAAAAGTCCTCCTGGAAGACAAGGACAGAAGAGGACAAGCTTGAAGAGAATGGAGTCATTGTTCCTTCAGTTCCTTCCTGAACAATTTGCTTGAGGAGAAAGAGGTCACTTCCAGTGCTAGAGGTGAAAGCCATAGCATTAAACCCCAAAGACAAGTGACTTATACAAGAAAGAATTGTAAGGCATTGTTCTGTACACAGGTTGTTTTTCGGGATGGCCATCACCAGCCTGGTTTTAATACCATTGCCATTATTGATAGCCTTATTTCATAATTGTGCCCATCTGACTTTGCCAGGCATGCCACTTTGCTGTCCTGAACTGTTCTATCTTCATCTTGATCTTAAATCTAGGTCATAGGCAGTGAGTTCACACTGGATGCCCATGACTTGCTAGGCAGCATGTAAGTCCTGAGGATCCAAGAATGAACAAAATGGGCCTTCTGTGCCCTCAGAGAGCTCACAATCTTCCGAGTCTTCTTATCTGGTGAGTTGTCTCTTTCCCCTTCCATTTCTCTATAATCTTACCAAAGGCACATGGATGAAATCCTCACTGACTACTCAGTCACAGCCTTCCTCTCCTTCCTCTGACCTCCTTTAGCCCTTTTTCTAGGGTGACCAAACCAGAATCCTTCTGAGTGAAAGGGGTGCTATTAACATTTATACTTATGCTGAGACAACAGACGTAAGCAGGGCAAACCAAGACATGCGGACAGCACTCTGTCCAACACAGCTGGGTTCCTCCTCCTTCTCTACCAGACTGTGCACTTCCTAGAAGGTAAAATCAGTATCTTACACTTGTATATTGAATGAAAATTTTAATTCTGGCCAGATCCCAGTGCTCCCTTAAATTACAGAACACTGTAATTTAGGACTTGGACTTCCAATCCATCTCAGAAATAAAAATGATTATTCATCACTTTATTATAGTTATTGTATTTGTTTATCACTTTATTATATTTGAATGCTAAATGGTGTGAAAAACATTCCCTTTGTCTAAGACACTGCCATCCTCCACCTGGCAGAGAGCTCATTTTGAGCTTATGAAACACAACACAGAAACATTGCACCTCATTTGCTCTCACTGTTGAAAAGAAATCTAATTTTCTTTTTTAATTAATGTGATGGACGTGTGAAAACATTCATCTCCTCCACGCAGTGCTCATCAGTGTCATGTAAACGATGGGCACAAGAAAATAAATCGCAGTGGTTTCTATTCTCGGTGGTGTCCAGGGAGGGCACCCGGCATCAGGCCATGTGTAAAACGATCTTTTCTAGGTAACTGGCCACATTTGAGAAAAAACATCTATTATTTTTAGGGAATACTTCCAACTAAAGTGGGATAAGTACACTGTAACCAAAAAAAACCCCACAACCCACCACCCCCCAACAGTAACAACAAACCTTGGCCATTCCCCCAGCGAGGAACTTGGTGGCCTCAGAGAGGAGATAGGAAGAGGGAGGAGGACATGTGGGTGTTTTGGTATTAATTCATTCAAGATCTGTGCATTGAATGCTTTTGTTTCGTGGAATTGGCTGGAAGGCCTCCATGTGCACAATGGGGGAGGTTTTCATTTTCAGGGGGAAAATGAGCAGAGAAACCATCTATAAGGATATGATTTTGAAAGTGGAGGGGAATGAAGCCAAGAAGGGTTCCCTCCAGAGGAAAAGGCACATAGTCATAATCGCTCTCCTTTTCTGAACAGATCTTTCTAATAATCACACTATGGGGTGTTTACATGACAACGGCTTCACGGAGCCATCCCGAGTCTAGGTTTGCCTTTGGGGAACCAATTATGTGCTGCTGGCCTATCTGTACCTCCTCTCCCCACCCCCACCCCCAATTCCCTTGCTTCATTGTCTGTTTTCAGCTGGTATTCTTTTCTGGTTGAATGGCCACAAACACAAGCTGTCTATCTACTCCAACTCGGTGGAGTTGGGCTTGGCAGATGAAAATAACCTTGGTAAAGGAGCCGTTCAGCAGCATGAGGCCCGGCCCATGGCCACCGGGGCGGAGGAGGCCCACGTGGAAAGTCAAGTATCTGTCACTGCCCCGAGGAGAACCCACTGTATACACAAAACAAGACTTTCACTTCTACCACCACTTCCTCCCAAGAAAAGGAAGAAACTGAGTTTAGACCTCTGACTTCTTTTCAGAACAGAAACAAGACAGCCTTTTATCTTTTTTCCCCAACTCACTGAATGCAGTGAGCAGTAAACTAAAACACTGGTTTGCAAACACTTCAACCCAAGGGACAGTTGTTCACCCAACTCTACCATTTAACATGAAAAGGGCAGGCTGTGCTGTTCACCCTTCAGAATGGCCTCTGTCTGTGTTTTAGTCTCCTGACGCTGAGGGGTGAGTCAATAATACATGAATTAACCCAAAATACAGCAGAGAAGGTACTTGATTATAGTCACAACTGGGCACATGGTTGGTATCACAGTTGGGCTGTGGGGTTTTACCACACTAGGGATGTATCTACCCAGCAGCCTTAGACACCTGACTGTCATCAGGAGGGCCCCAAGTCAATGGACTTCAATACTAAAGAGTAGAATTTTGAAGTGATGCCCACAGACAGAAATATCTCCTTCCCAGGCCCCTTGGTTTCTCCAGGTCACCCTTGAAGAGGGATGTATGTGTCCCTTTTCTGCTGGAAATAATCTGACTTTGCAGTCAACAGAAAGAAGAGAGCCACTGCCAGCATTTGTGTTCGAGTACACAGAATTCTAGGCAAGTCAAGTTCCCAGTGCAGGCTTTTAGATTTTCCTCACTCTAGCTTGGTATTTCTTTACATTTATACTGAAGATAAAATATTCAAAACCAAAATCTCACACTGGACTGGCAGAGGAAGAGAAAAGCAGCACCCACTGGGGGCCTTTTGGAAAAGCAACATATGCGGTACGTCTTTAAACAGATCTCCACTCTTCAGGTTTTCAGATGTTTGGATGCAGCAGATTTTTGGACAGACAAATGCATCAGCTTCTTGGGGAAGAGCCAGGATTTGGCAGCAACTCTGCGGCAGGGGGAGCTGGGCACAAGAGGCTGACCCTGAGGGCTGGGCTAGGAGGGGTGGGGAAGAGCAGGGAGACCCTTTCCTCCAGTGGCTCTTCCCCTAAATAGACACACCCCTGCAATTTGTTCCTACAGCAGGTTAGCCACTGGCTGCTTCCTAATTAACCACTGGAGAGTAGCCTGATGATGTTCATTCTTGAAGAGTTCACAGCTGACATCCTCGCTTGGTACAGGAGCTATAACAGTCTGATGGACACACAAAGGAGGCAGACAGTGGGGGTGAGAGGGAAAAATCAGAGGCTGTTCTGAAAAGGCTGGAGAAGCAAGAGGAAGAGGGGAAGTGCGTGCGCATGTATATACTAAACTGGGGGGTGGCTGGGACTAGAGGAACATACTCAGAGCCAGGTAAACCTGATAGGAAACAAAAAGGAAGAAGTGATCACGTGTCAGATAACAAAGGGCCAAGGCTCAGAGGAGATGCCCAGTCCCACACAGAGCACAAGTACTCTTTAGGAGTGGGGGACGATTGGTCACAGTTCTAGAACTTGGCAGTGAGTGGACAGCAAGTGAGGAGGGAGGAGGAAAGACAGATCCAGCCAGGTTTCCAAGACAATCATGGTTGTTTCCCCGACCCCCAAGCTTAGACGTTTCCTCTCTGTCACTCACTCGAGCAACACGTTGGTATCTTCAGGATAAAGACCCTCGACGCTGCCAACAGCACCATCCGCACCACCCCCGCCCCTCCCCCCAACAAAAATCCCTCCGGTTATCTCGCTTTTCCACTTGCTCCCTCGCTCCCGCGGGAGCTGTCACTTCACGGGAGCGACCGGCCCAGCGCTTCTCCCACCTTAACATCTGGATGGCTTCCGCTCGCTCGTCTCATTTCCCACAGCAGCTACCCCCTCCTAGACGGAGGCTCTCTATGCGCTCCCCCCCATCCTGGGGGAAGAGGACAGGAGGTTACGGTCTCGCGGTAACAGAGGTGCTTCGTTTTCCTAGACCGTCTCCCAAGCCACAGAAACTTGCACCGGCGCTCCGTCCTCAGGTCATCGACACCCCTTACCCCTTCGTTCTTCTAGACGCTGGTCGGCATCGGTGCCACACGTTTCTCCTTCTTGCCCCCCGCCCAGTTCTCATTCCCCCACCCCACATTGCCGGTTTGGAATCCAGACTCGGAGTGATGACGCTGGTAAGTAGCCAAGCTGAATCCTGGCAGCCTGGGGGCAAGTTAACATCCCAGAGGCTGTAATCCCAGATGCTAGCCGGACTCCCCGTGGGCGCTGACAGTGCGGGAAGTCGCTCGGCGGCAACCAGAATCTTAGGACTTGCATCCTGAAGCGCTTGCACCAAGCCCCCTCCCCGGTCACCTAATGCCCAGCCACGCGCGTCCTCGCCCCAGAAACAACGCTCCAGTCCCCGGGCACTGCCGCGGGCCCCTCACCATCTTCTGGGCTGGTCCTTCCACGTTCCTCGGCATCCCTCCGTTCTGCCTGCAAAAGTGCTTGTGCTCCCTTACTGCCCAGGAACTTAGCGTCTCTATCCTGTGGGCATCAGAGACCCGAACGCTCCCAGGGGGAGGAAACCAAGGACGCCCCGGCCCCAAGGGCTCCTTAACAGGCGACACTCATTCAAGCCGACGACACCCTAGCCACACACACCTCACCCGGCCTGGCAGCAAGATCAGAAGCCAAAAAAGAACAAATAAAAAGGCGCACATACCTAAAGACGAAGGCTCCTTGTCATGACAGGGGGACACTTGAGGTCTCCGGCTTAGAATAACAGCTTCCGTGCCAATGCAATGCCCGGGACCGCCCGCACCCTCGGCTCTGCAGACAGCCTGAACGCGCTCACCCGGGGAAAGGGACAAAGGGTCGCGGGACGCAGTCGGGCCCCGCGTCTGGGCCCCGGCGCCAGCGGCTGTCCTCCCGCCTCAGCTCTCTGCAGCCAGCGGCGGCGCGGGCTGAAGTTGCGGGGCCGGCTGCGCGCGGAGCGAGCGCGGCGGCGGCCGCGCGGGGGGCGCGGGGCGGGGAGCGCGGGGCGGGGCGGGCGCGGGGCCCGCGGCGTCGCCGGGGCGGGGAGGGGGCGGGGAGCCAGCTGCTTGACAGTCACTCCAGCCCCGCTCCGAAGGCTGCGCTTTGCTGTCGGCGGCCAGCTGATCGCCGCCACGCCGAGGTCCCCGGCGCGGGCTGGTGTCACCGCTTTGGAGTTATCCCTGGAATTCGCGCAGGGGACCGAGGGCATTGGAGGGAGAGGGAACAGCCGAGGCCAACAAAGGCTCTTTCAGCTAACCTTTTGGGAAAGAGAGGCTATGCATCGAAACAATGCGTTGGGGCGACATCGGTGACGTGTGCGCGCGCGCGTGTGTCTGTGTGTGTGAAGTTGGTTGCGCCTGGCAAGAGTCGGTTTGGAAAGCCCCCCTGACATTTGCTTTGTGTAGGCTCTCGGCTAGGGCTTGTTTGAACAGTGAGATCTCATAACAATGGGGAGAAACAGAATTGGTTTTTGTTTTGGCAGATTAGAACTATGTATAATCTGTTTTCTTTAGGAAAGTGTGGAGCTGACAGGCAAAGGCATTCCACGGAAAGAGTCTTTGGAGTGGAATCTGTCCAATCTGGGAGTGTACAAGGACCCAGAGACAAGTTCTCTGCCTCTTTTCTTAAATAGGGAATCTCTTATTAAGTCTCAGTTTCCTTATCTGTAAAGTCATCACTCTGAATGAACTGTGAACCTAAAATATGTTAAATAGAATGGTGCATCCCTATTCCCAGCTTGGGTGAGATTCAATGAGTTTAGATATGGACCAAAAGAGAACATTTGAGGACACTGTGTCCTTACCCAGTGGTAATAAGGAGACTGCATCCTCACACCTGGATTCTGAGACACCCAAACCATAGCCTAATCAGCTACATCATAGCTGACCTAAGGATTCAACGGGAGGAGCAGAGTGTGCTTGATGCCTAGAAAGGGCACCAAGAGCAAGCCCTGGTCACTAGGTCACTGCTTTAGGCCATGGAGGGCAGCCTGAGCAGTGAGTGCCTTGACAGGCTGCATGCTTCATGACAGCTGGATTTTTCCACACACCCACCTCCCTCTGTCCTTCCAACTGACTAAATAGTTCCTAACAGCACTCAGCTTTTCCAAGGAGACTTTCCTTCAGAAGAGAAAATGTGTTGACCACATGATACAAACATTCCAGTCTTCCTGGCAAGTTATTCCTCATATGTGTTCAATAATTGGTATTCTGGTCAATATGTGTCCCTAGTGAGTTAGGTTGACTTGACATAATCCTTAGGATGCTGAACGCTACCGTTCATTGGTCTTCTTCTTATACCCTAGACTCTGGAGCAGATGGGCTTCCCTGGTGGCTCAGCTGGTGAAGAATCTGCTTGCAATGCAGGAGACCTGGGTTCAGTCCCTGGGTTAGGAAGATCCCCTGGAGAAGGCAATGGCTCCCCACTCCCATATTCAGGCCTGGGGAATAGTCCATGGGGTCACAAAGAGTCAGACATGATTGAGCGACTTTCACTGAAGCAGATACTTTAAAGCACTGTATCATTTGTTCCTGTCTATAAATTAGCATATTAAAAAGCAGAGACATTACTATGCTGACAAAGGTCCGTCTAGTCAAAGCTGTGGTTTTTCCAGTAGTCATGTATGGATGTGAGTATTGGACTATAATGAAAACTGAGTGCTAAAGAATTGATGCTTTTGAACTGTGGTGTTGGAGAAGACTCGAGAGTCCCTTGGACTGCAAGAAGATCCAACCAGTCAATCCTCAAGGAAATCAGTCCTGAATATTCATTGCAAGGACTGATGCTGAAGGTGAAACTCCAATACTTTGGCCATCTGATGAGAAGAACCGACTCCTTGGGAAAGACCCTGATGCTGGGAAAGACTGAAGGGGGAGAAGAAGGGAATGACAGAGGATGAGATGGTTGGATGGCATCACCAACTCAACAGACATGAGTCTGAACAAGCTCTGGGAATTGGTGATGGACAGGGAGGCCTGGTGTGCTACAGTCCATGGAGTTACAAAGAGTTGGACATGACTGAGCAAATGAACTGACTGATAAGTTTGTAGTAGGTATTAATGCTCCCATTTCATGGATGGGAAAACCAAGATTCAAGGGAGTTAATGTGACTTGTCTAAGGTGACACAATCGAATAAACTTTAGATACTTGTGCAAAAGCCGGATTCTGACACTTGCGAACTTGGATGATGGTGGCCCTACTATCCGTCTGTCATATATCCTTGGTCCCTTCAGCCTGGACCTGGGTTCATCCCTATTGTATCCTTGTTGATACTTGACAGCTGAGCCCAGGTTTTGCAGATATTTCCTTATTCTACCTCCTTTCTCCTTCACCTATTCGATAACTCCCCCAGTCCTTTCCAGCCTCAATAAATTTGTGAGTCACAAAGGTCCAACCAGCTCCACAACTCCTACAGCATTTCTCGGCCTCTTGGTAGCTTCTACAATGGCCATAAATAAAACTGCTATTGAAACATTCATTCATACAATAAGTATTTGTGGAGATCTGAGGAAAGGACAGGGGATAAAGAAAGAATGCTCTTCTCCCGCCCCCCTCAAATGGTTTACAACCTAAATGGTGATAACTCAATTAAGTGTGGGAACTGAATGACATTGTTTAAGACAATGGCGAAATAGACCACAAGGCCAGGTAGGATTAAATCAGAAGATACCCTCTTCCCTCCTCCCACCAAAGTAAGCAAAAGCAGCAGGAGGGAGAGGATGGAACCTGGATGCCCTCCCACCTTAAAAGATAATTAGAATTAGGGCAAGTGAAAGGTGGTTCTAAAGGTAGCTTGAGGCACTTTACAGAGGGCTAAGTGGAGTTCCAAATGCATGTAAACATCTTAGATGGGTATTCAAGGCCCTGCAGTGGGGTCTCATCCATTCATTCAGGGCTTTAAGTCATGTTTTTGTGCTAGAGATTCCCAGTTTTCCCATGCTGCCACTGCTGAGCCCACGTGGTGTGATGAAAGATCCCGAACGCCTCAACGAAGATTCTGTGAACCACAACTAAGTCCCAACACAGCCAAAATAAATAAATATTTAAAAACAGAAAAAAAGATTCCCAGATTTACATTTCCAAGTCAGAACTCTCCTCAGAACTCAGATATCTGAGTACCTATTTAAAATTCCTGTTAATTTCTTGCTGGCCAATTCTTGATTCTCCTCCTCATACAACTTAATGATTCCCACCCCTTAGTATTCACACTCTCATGTAATCCCTTCCCCATGAGTGTGAGCCTAGTGACTTACTTCTAACCAATAGAATATGGCAAATGGGCTGAGATAGCACTTCCATGATTAGATGATGAAAGATTTTGATGTCTATCTTGTTAGTTGAATCTGTCCCTTGCTGCCTTTGACAAAGCAAGCTGCCATGTTGGAGACGCTCGTATGACAAGGAACCGAGGTCCTCTCTTCTGTAGCTCACAGTCAAGCCTTCAGATGAGACCCTAGCCCTAGAAAACACATTGATTGCAGCCTGAAGCTAAGCTTGAACTTCTGACTCATAGAAACTATGAAATAATAAGCATGTGCTGTTTTAAATAGCCAAATTTGTGACAATTTGTTATGTAGCAATAGATAACTAATACACAAAGAGTAATCTTTAAAAATAAAAATTATGCTGTGGTCGCTATCCTGCTTAAAACTCTGCCTTCATTCCTCACTTATTATAGATTAAAATCCAAAATCTATGACAATGCTTATAAGATCCTGGTGAGCCAATCCTTTTCAGCCTTACTTAGCCTCCAGCCTCTCTCTTACTAAGCTCAAGTCACCAAGGTCACAAGGGCCTTCTTTCAGTCCCCTAAATGTGCCAAATCTCTTCTCAGAGAGGTCTTCCCTGACCACCCACATCTTTAAGTATATTCTTCCCCTCAAGTCTTCTTTTTTAATGCGCTGTGTCTTTTATAGCACCAGTTGTAAATTGAAATGATTTTCTTTATCTTTTTAGTTGTCCTTGGTCTCTTTTTTTTACTGAACTGTGAGATCATAGGGCTTCCCAGGTGGTGCATGCAGTACGAGATCATAAGGTCAGAGATGTTTCTGTCTTCTATATTGTGGTATCCCCAGCACAGAGCAAGAGCTTAACAACTAATTAGTGAATGAAAGATGGATAACTCTGCCTTTCTGGAGCACACCTGGACTCTTACCTTGATCTTTTTATTTCCTTTGTCAGCCCCACCCCTAGTCTATCTCCATGCCCATAGCCTTCACCCCATTTCCTAACAGCCACATCTATTCATTAAGATCCAGTTTCAGTACTCTAGTCTGTATCTGTTTCCCCCAGATCTCTTGCCTCTTTCCCTGCATTCTCACTTCAGAACTTTCATAGCATCTTAGATCTTAACATCTTCTGAGATGTTGGGCAACCGCCACTTTGTATTATGGTTAATTATGTAGAGTCTAGTGGTTCCAAACATTTCTCCATTTACCTCATTCTAAAGAAAGAAGCCTGGAAAGAAGTACAGTTATGCAGGAAAAATCTTGGGAGAAATAAGAGCTACTACAGATTAGCATCACTCGCATCAGTGGTCTATTACTAGCATTTGCGTATTACTAATCAGATTAGATTATAATAGACACCTAGGAGAAATCTAGGGGGAAGAGCAGGGTCTAACACCCACCCTGAAGAGTAGTAGATTTCTGTTTCCCCACTATATTAGTCTGCTAGGACTGTCATAACAAATATCATACACTGGGTGGGCTTAAAAAACAGAAATGTGTTTTCTCACTGTTGTGTAGGCTGGAAGCCCAAGATCAAAGTTTTGGCTGATTTAATTTCTGGTGAGGGTTCTCTAATTCTGTCTCGAAAACTTCACCACTTGAAGCATTCAGAGATACACTGATGTAGCCCTGGGAACCTCATCCAGGAAAACAGTGAAGCCCAGAGCTTGTTAGGCATTGGTGGTGGTGATATTATAGAAATCTCCTTTAGTGTGAGACTTCGTTGTGCTTTCACATCAGTGGAAAGAAATGACTTTTTCCAAAGCAGTCAACAGTTTAACACAAGTCCCCCACCCCAACCCCTAGTCCCCATCCATGTATCAATTTTAATTTAGCAGCACAAGGGACAAATAATGGAGAAGGAAATGGCAGCCCACTCCAGCATTCTTGCCTGGAGAATCACATGGACAGAGGAGCTTGGCTGTAGTTCATGGGGTCACAAAGAGTCGGACACAATTGAAATGACTTAGCAGCAGAGACAGATGAGGGCTTCCCAGGTGGTGCTAGTAGTAAAGAATCCGCTTGTCAATGTAGGAGACATAAGAGCCATGGGTTCGATCCTTGAGTTGGGAAGATCCCTTGGAGAAGGAAATGGCAACCCACTCCAGCATTCTTGCTTGGAAACCTCCATGGACAGAGGAGCCTAGTGGGCTACAGTCCATATGGTCACAGAGTCAGACACAACTGAAGCGACTTAGCAGCAGCAGCAGGGAAAATTGATAGCTATTGTTTCAACAAACTTATTTCAACTCAGGTGCCAGGCACTCTGCGAAGGGCAGGAACCACAGAGATGAACAGGAAAGTCATGGAACCCATCTTGAGGAGCCTGGTTGTAAGGACAGCTGTAAATAACTGAAGTGGGTGTTATGAAAGAGGAAGTACTATGGGTGCTATGGGAACTGTGATTATTTTTGGTGCCATAAAACAGGGTGTTTGAACTTCAGCAGCACTTAAAAGGGTCTTTTCTGAAAACTGAATTTCATTGTTTTCCTCTCATGGGCGTTTTTAAGGCCAGATTTTGTTTAGGGGACAGAACTGGCCATACCAGGCTCTGTTCTTTGCACCACCAATCAATCTTAGTAAATGCACAATTCATTAGAAGAAAGCAGAAGAGCATCTGCAGTGCAGCCAATTGTTTCCAGATTTAGAGCATCAGATATTTAATGCAGGATTCAGAACATGTCTGAAGACCCACTGCCATTATGAAGTGAAGTAAGTGCTCTAATTGCAAGGTGCCAGAGCTCTGCCTTTACCTAGGGACCTCTATCCACCTGTATTTCTCTACGTATTCCTTCTGCCTACGATGCTGGTGCATTTGGGCTTTTAACTCGCCATCTAGTTAACTAGTCCTGGAGAGAGGTAGCCAGATACAGCTGAGATTGAATCTTTCTTCAGAACTATGATGTTTAATATCCAGGTGGATAGCGTATCTAACATCCTGATTCTGCAATTCCTTCTCTACTCTTACGACCTTCCTCCATAGGCATCTGGTCACCCAGCTGCATGGCCAAATCACGACTGGGAATGCTGCCATGAAAGAGGAACATGCTAGAACTCCTCTCTCCTACTATAACACTTTACCCTCCACCTTGCTCACCTCTACTAATGTTTCACTTGTCGCTACAACCAGTCTTCCTCTATTCCCTTTTATTTATTTATTTTTATAATTAAATGTATTTATTTTTAATTGAAGGACAATAAATCAACATGAATCAGCCATAGGTATACCTATGTCCCCTTCCTCTTGAAACTCCCACCCACGTCCCTCCCTGCTCCACCCCTCCAAGTTGTTACAGAGCCCTGGTTTGAGTTCCCTGAGTCACACAGCAAATTCCCATTGGTTGCCTATTTTACATATGGTAATATATATGCTTTCATGTTACTGTCTCCATACATCCCACCCGCTCCTTCCTCCTCCCCTCCTTTATTTCTGTTTTCCTAGTTTATGGAGTGCATAAGAATCACTCTGGGATGGAGTTTAAAACACAGATTTTGATTCTAAGTCAGTCGTTTGAACGAGCACGCTGACAATTGTGCTACAGTTGTCTCAGAATGTACCTTGGGACACGTGGGTCTGGGTAAGGTCCCAACAGGTGCCCGGCCGTCGTGGCACTGCAGTGTGTTTCCAGAAGCCTTTCGGCTGCATCCCCATCTCTCTGCAGTACCCAGTCTAAGCCTTGGCTCTTCCTGTCATGATGGTGTCCGGGAAACAGCCTTACAAAAAGGGTTGGCCTTTGAGTTGAAACACGTGGGTTGTAAACTCGGGACAAATCTTGACCCTTGTGATCTCGGGGGCCTCACTATAGTCAAATGAAGGATTTGAACCCCTTGGTCACCAAGCTTCCTTGGGCTCTAACATTTGATACTTTATACTTCTACCTTTTTGCTCAGGCCATTTCCACTGCCTGTATACTTTCTGCTGAGAGTTGCCTAGTATGTTTTCTTTTACCTCTGAGTCTTGTCTCCAAAAACCCTGCCTAGCCAGAAAGCCTGGTTCAAACATTGCCTTCTTTCCCGATGCCTTCCTTGGCCCTCCACACTCTGCCTGTATCTTCCTGCAAGTCCCTTGTATGTCCCCCGAATAAGACCCTATCATACACCTTCCTTCCAGCCTAAATATTTGGTACACATCTCCTCATCAGTTTATAAACTCCTTGATGTCAGGAACTATGCTTACTGCTACTTACAGCATTGTAACTTCTATATTAAAGAGCGTAGAGAATCATCAATAACCATCGACTATGTTTGGAACAAGAGCACAGAGTGTCCCTGCTGTCTTCTCTCACCTTATCCCCTGGAAAAAGTACGTTAACAAGCCTGTATTTTTTGACATCAGAGCTAGATCTATAGAAGTACATTTCAACCTAATAAATGACAGCTGAGTCTTGTTGCACTCTGAACTGCTGAGAGCAGAACCGCATTCTCCTTTGCCTGTGCCTGGTTCTGATGATAAGATCCTCAAGGGAGCAGGCATCTCATGCTGTTATTTTCTTACCATTGTCACACATATCTGCTTGCACAATGGGAAACTACTTGGGTCAACACCCTTAGCATTTAAGTATGTCCCAGGAGTAGATGCCTCAGGGGGTCTGAAATCAGGCCTATGCATTCAGGCAAATGATCCAATCTTAAACTCCGCCTTCATCCCCACTTCTAGCTTCTGCACCAAGTGACCTGGAAGTTGCATGGGTAAAAGATAGTCAGCAAAATGTTCAAGGCTGACAGGAAATAAAATATGTCCTGCATGTAGCAAACAACCCCCTTCTGTCTAGCAACTTGAGATTGGATTTCTCATATGTTACTATTATATTACAAGGAGTGGTCATTTTCTCCTATAATGTAATTTATAAAAATCACTTTCCAATTTTTTTATCTCAAGACCCATTACACAATAACATAATCTAGACTAGCCATTTAATAGCTCATACCTACATATATACATATGTTTATATGTATAGGTACTTGGAGGGCATATGCTAAGTGAAATACATCAGACAGAGAAAGACAAATACTGCATATCACTTACATGTGGAATCTAAAATATACAACAAACTAGTGAATACAATGGAAAAGAAGCAGAGTCACAGATATAGAGAACAAACTAGTGGTTAACAGAAGGGAGGGTAAAAAAGAGAGGGAAACATGGTTAAAAGGTATAAACTGTTAGGTATAAAATATGCTACAAGGATACAATACAGGGAGCATTGCAAATATTTTTAATAACTATAAATGAAACATAACATTTAAAAATTGTGAATCATATTGTATACCTGTAACTTATATAATATTGTATGTCAACTATATTTCAATTCCTAAAAAATGCATATTTATTTATATAACATAACCTAAATCCTCTTATATTTTTAAAAATCATTAAGGACCTTGGGGAATCCCCTGAAAGAATCTTGGGAAACCTGGGGGCTCCTCAGACTATATTTTGAGAACCTCTGCTCTAGATTGACAAACATTTTGGTAGAACGTTAACTTTACAAATTCCTATAGCTCTGAACCCAGTAAGGCTGAAGGTAAATAGTATAAACTTAATTTAACAAATACTGTTGCACAAAGATATTAAAAGAAGTATAAAATAATGCAGAATGAATGCAGAAGTGACTGGAAACTATCACTATGCACGAATACACACAATGCTAGGTACTTGACATGTAGGCTTTTCTTAAGGTTTTAAATTGACCTTCACTTCATAATGAATCTTTTTCCTTTTTCTCCCATTATCAGGGGAAACATAAAGGAAGACATTTGTCTGTACGGTTCCCAAGGTGATTTATTTATATATTGTGTCCCCGGGACCCCCTGTGGCTTGCAGATTGTCCCATGCAGCCCCTTCCTGTTCTTTGTCCACCTTTATCACTCCTGCTCTGCCCTTGTGCTCCCCATGGAGGGACCACATCAGTGTCCAGTGATGTCCTTAGGGTTTGGGCAATGGGGAGCCCTGAAAGAGATTAGAAGAGGGGAAAGGAGTGAGGTGAGGATGTTAATTCTGAGGCTCCTCCTTCAGAGGTCACATTGGGTTGGCTGTACCCTTTCACAAAAGATGACTGCTCCCCACCAACCACAGACACCCTTTCTATATAGTTCTCTCTCCTTGCAGGTTCTAGAAACCTCTTCCTCTCCCATTCTTTGGAGCCAGGTGGTGTTGGCCTCATTCTGCTCTCTGGTTCCCCGACACTCTACTGATTCAGACCTCCATAAGTCATCTCTTTGTAAATAAACCTTCTTGGAATTATTCTCATGTGAGCCAGCCATCCATTTGCTAATATTCCCCTAAGCGATGCACAGCGTATCGACTATTGAAAAACAAGGTTTAAATCTGATTTTAGCTAGTCATTCATATTTTTAAAAATATTTTTTCTTTCAGTTCAGTTCAGTTCAGTCACTCAGTTGTGTCCAACTCTTTGTGACCCCATGAATCACAGCACGCTGGGCCACCCTGTCCATCACCAACTCCTTGAGTCCACCCACACCCATGTTCATCGAATTGGTGATGCCATCAAGCCATCTCATCCTCTGTCATCCCCTTCTCCTCCTGCCCCCAATCCTTCCCAGCATGAGGGTCTTTTCCAATGAGTCAACTCTTTGCATGAGGTGGCCAAAGTATTGGAGTTTAAGTTTCAACATCAGTCCTTCCAATGAACACCCAGGACTGATCTCCTTTAGGATGGACTTGTTGGATCTCCTTGCAGTCCAAGGGATTCTCAAGAGTCTTCTCCAACATCACAGTTCAAAAGCATCAATTCTTCAGTGCTCAGCTTTCTTCACCATCCAACTCTCACATCCATACATGACCACTGGAAAAACCACAGCCTTGACTAGATGGACCTTTGTTGGCAAAGTAATGTCTCTGCTTTTTAATATGCTGTCTAGGTTGGTCATAACTTTCTTTCCAAGAAGTAAGCGTCTTTTAATTTCATGGCTGTAGTCACTCAGAAATAAAATCTGACACTTTTCCCACTGTTTTCCCATCTATTTCCCATGAAGTGATGGGACCAGATGCCATGATCTTAGTTTTCTGAATGTTGAGCTTTAAGCCAATTTTTTCACTCTCCTCTTTCACTTTCAGCAAGAGGCTTTTTAGTTCCTCTTCACTTTTTGCCATAAGGGTGGTGTCATCTGCATATCTGAGGTTATTGATTCCAGCTTGTGCTTCTTCCAGCCCAGCATTTCTCATGATGTACTCTGTATATAAGTTAAATAAGTAACTCCTTTTTTTAAATTTCTCTTTCAATTTTAGGCAAGATATAATCACATAATCCTGTTCAATTCCTTTTCTCCTTACTGTCCCCCAGCAATGCACAAATCCTTCTAAAGGCTGGTCCCTCTGTAATGCATGAAATCAAGATGGTTAAGTTCAGGAGGTGATTTTAGGAGGAATTATGGACCTAGAAACCATTTTACTTAAAACTTTTTGCTGTTTGTTAATCTTCACCATCTTCGTGTACATTATTCTGGAGTCTGATTCGCATCGGAAACAGGTCTCTGAGGCTAACTGGCTGTCGCTATCATTTAAGCAAAGCCCGAGAGAGCTGAAGGGAGGATCAAGGTGGCTTAGAACACAAGGGAAAGATTCTGAAGCCATGACTGAGATTCCTCCTAGCTGTTCACTCTTCTCTGCAGCCGCTCAGCTCATATTCCTGCTCCTGGGGCTGAGTCCAGCTGCATATTTAAAAGGCTGGTGTCTCCTCTCTGAGGCCTGGAAACCATTAGTTCTCCCTGCTAGCTTCGGCGTCCAGTGCCTCCTTCCTTCCTAAATCACCCTTTCCCAGCCTCCGCCTCCCTGATCGATCGGGGATACTGGATACAAGCTCCAACCCCATGGGCCCCGCACAATTTTGCTTTGCAGATGGGAAAGTGGAAATCTGACTCCTGTGGCATGGCTTGCTCGACCCACAAAGCCTTCTTTGGTAGCAGAGACCAGGCCTGGCCCCACTTCCCCTCTTTCCTTCTCTGCTCACACACAATCCACGTCCCTGGCAGCTTCGGATAGGATCTATGAAAACGGGACGGGGCGCCGTTACCCTCCACAATTAGCCAGGCAGGCAGGGTTGCTGTAATATCACAGCGTTGACAGAGCTCTCGGCACCTATTTAATTATTCACGCCACCGAAGTGTCATCGGCTGTCACGTTCAAAATAGGTCATTCTTGCTCAGGCTGCTGGAGGTGAACATTTCACAGCAATGGCAACACATCCAAGTGCCTTGGTTTCAACCAATCTCCAAAGTCAGGGGCTGCTCCAAGCAACCCTCTATTAAATTATTTTTCATTGAATCGCAGTTATGCTTTCACGAGCAGCAGCAGAAGGCGGCTGGAACAGCTATCTGCTGGCAGGCATGAGAACTTGGGGGTGGGGGGTGGAAGCCTTCATTTCAGCCTCTTCCTTCACTGACCCCCTCAAGGGGCTGCCTGAGGAATATAAATCTGAACACCTGCTCTCGTCTGCTCCCTGTACCCAAGACAGCGGTAAAGTCCGAATGAGGCTGTAAGCTCTGGGCACCGGCAGGGTTTAGAAGAACGAATGCACACAGGCCTCTCTGAGAAGTGCCTCTCAGCCCTGGGTGCCGCATTCAAAGAGTAATTCAAGTTCAACAGCTGTGGGGCATGCGTCCTTGCGTTTCAGATCCTAATTTGCAGACATTTGGGTCTCCACAGCACTTAGAATACACTTGGCCTCTTGTCGGCATAGATATACTAGTCAACTCAAGTGCCCGGTAGTGGAATACAAACATTTGACTGGTTATTGCAGGGTCTGGGGAATTACTGGCGTGTGAATATGTTCTTTTAATGGTTTTCAAAGATATAAAAGGCTATCTTACAGGAAGAAGGACAATTTTCCTCTAAGATTAGAATAAAGAGAAGTGATTGAAGACACAGCTCATGGGGCTTGGGTTAAAATACAAGCGAATGTGCTGATTGCTGGCTCTTGACTGTTAAATGGATGTGTGACTGACAGAGACTGATAATCTCCTTGGGGAAGGGGGAGAAAGGCAGGGAGTTTAGCAATGGATTGACCCTTGCCTGTCTCCTATTACGTACAGAAACCTCTAAAGTGGTCTCTTTCAGCTGAGATGCTGTGGAGGTACAGCCTTGGAGCAAAAGGGCAAGAAATGTACACATCTTAACACGGTGAACCTAGCACCACATTCAGGCAGGCCACGTGAAGAAGGGGAATTTCTTTCACAGATGCATTTCCACAGTCATTCTGTATCTCATAACAGTGCTCCCAAAGATATAAAGCCCTCTCCTCCAAATGTTCACCTGCAAGAAGCCTGTTCAGATGACCTGCCCTTCCCCCACAAGTTTCCTTTAATTTCCCTTAAGCGTTTGTGCACAGTTTATATGGCATTCTCCAGCTCCTAGTTTCAGGGAACAGCCCATGCAGGTGGTACAGCCCATTCTCCATAAGCTGGAGATAAATCTATGAATAATTCTCACTTATGTATATGCTGCTTTATCATCAACATTTCAACAGATATTTCCTAGTGCCCACTATGCTGGGTACTTGGAGAGGGACTTCATGAAGTCATCCACTGTTTATAGCTTAACTATCCCCAAGTGGATTCCTGCTTCCCTATCAGGGCAATACTGCCTCCACCCCAAGCCTACTTCTCCAGCAGCCTTTCTCACCTTAATAAAGAGAGTCTTGGAGTCATCCTTGGGGCCTTTTCCCCCCACCTCCAGAATTCAGTCATTATCAGGCCTGGTAAGCCCCCACCAATTCTCTTCTGGACTGTTGCCATCTTCTAACTGGCTCCCCTGCTTTTGCCCTTTATGCCATTTTTATTTTCCAAACAGTAGTCAGATGATGCTTTTGAGAGGCAAACCAGATTATGTCACTCTGGCTCAACCTTCATCAGTGTTTCCCCATCTCCCATAGAGCTAAAATCCAAATGCTTACAGTCGCCTGTAAGGCTGTACAAGAGCTGGATGCTTCCCCCTAACCCAGCCCCCAGGAACCTCTTGGATCAAATCCTCTACTGCTCTCAGTCTTGGTCATGTTGTGCTGTAGCCACACTGGCCTTCTGACTCTTGCTGGAACCTTCCCCTTCTGATATCCAGGTCAGCCTTGCAGTCCCTTCAAGCCTCTGGGCATTTGCCAGCATAGCCTTCTCTGACCACTACGCTCTATTCTTCTCATCCTGCACTTACTTTTACTCCAGAACACTTCTCTCCATCTGACACATCATGTTTTTACTTGTTTGTTTACTATCTGGCTCCCTCTACCACCAGCAGAACTTCACCCGAGCTGGGGCTTTGTCATAGTCACTGCTGATCCCAAGAGCTGAGTAGAGCTGAATCTAGCCCATGGTAGATTATCAACAGATAGTCTTTAATGAATGAAAATATAATCCATCTTCTACCCTATATAGTTCATAAACTCCTGACGGGGGTGCCTCTGCTAATTATGCTACTCCTTTTTTAGAGGCGCTTCAGTAAGCGCTAATCTCAAAATATTTATTCAGAGATTCTAAGACTGATTTCCAACTAGGCAGACATTGGTAGGAAAAATTCCCAGATCTAACTCAAACATCCTGTTATGGAGAAAACAGTCCTTTTAAGATTGTGTCAGATATGCCCAGAATCAGCTCCCTGGAATGGTTTCTATCTCACATGAGAATTCAGTTCCCTGCTGTTAAGTTTACATAGCTCAAGAAAAAACAACCGTTTTGCAGACTTTCAGGAACTGCCTGTTCTTTCCTGTTTCTTGGTATAGCTATTCCTAATTTTTTTTTAACATCGAAATATATATATATATATACATATATATATATGTAAATATAATGCATGTGATGTAAGATTTACCATCTTAATCATTTTTAAGTGTATAGTTTAGTAGTGTTAAGTTCATTCACATTGCTGTGTAACCAATCTTCAGGACTCTTTCCATCTTAGAAAGCTGAAGCTATACTCATTAAACAACAACTTCCCACTTCCTCCTCTGCCACCCCTGTTTTAATTTTATTTATTATTTTCCACCCCCTGCCAATCACCATGCCATTTTTTGTCTATTAATTTGACAACTCTAGACACCTCATATTCCTGATTATACAGTGATTTGTCTTATTTCACCAAGCTTAATGTCCCCAAGGTTCATCCAGGTTAGAGCATGCCAGAATTCCTTTCCTTTTTAAGGCTGAATAATATTCCATTGTATGTACATACCATCTTTTATTGACCCATTTATCTTCTGATGGACACTTGTGTTGTTCTACCTTTTGACTATTATGGATAATGCTGCTATGAACATGGATGTACAACTATCTCTTCAAGATCTTGCTTTCAGTTCTTTTGGGTACAAGGCCAGAGGTGGAATTGCTAGATCATATATTAACTCTACTTGTAATTTTTCGAGGAATTGCACCTGCTTTCCATAGTGGCTGCACCATTTTACAGTCTCACAGACAGTGCATAATGGCTCCTGAACTCTTTTTAATAGTAATATCTTTTTCCCCTCCAGCAAGTTAGAACTGCTCAGAGATGTCTAATAGTGCTGAACATTCCAGCTCCTCTCAATGCTTAGCAACCAGGAGCCAAGTGGCCCTACCAATCGTGCAAGGGCGTGTGGGGTGGTGTTTTTCACTCTCTCCTTCATGCCTGTTGTGAAAAGGCTTCCTTGTCCTCGAATTAACATGCAGGCTGTGTGGACACCAGCAGGTCTGCCTTACAGAAGAGAGCAGCGGGCAAGAGCCAGCACTGTTTTGAGGATGATCAAAGTTCTGCTAATCCCGTGTAATCTCCTAATGTAAAGGGGATTACATTTCCAACTTGTGGTTTCTTTGAATGATGCCGCAGGGTCTGGCACTATCACTCCTTGATGAATTGGGAGACTTGGGGTGACGTGTGTGGAAATGCCAAGAAGATGGCATTGAGTCACGTTCATGCATCGATCATCTCTTACAAGGAGGTCCAAGGATTTCAGATCTCAGGGACAAAGAACCCAGAGTCAGATGAAGAGGAGAGTGCCTTGAAGTGATGCAGTGGTGTAAGTGGGAGGGGCCCTGGACACCTCCTGACTGTTACCTTCTTTCACTTAACTTATCCAGGGGCTGGGAGAATAGGGCCTTAGTCCTTCTCTGTCTCTCTCCTTACTTGATGGATGCTACTGTCTCTACCCTCTCCAACCCAGCATGTTCTGTCTTTGGTTTTGTCTTAAACTATCAATTTTTCATCACCCTACCAGTCGATGTTACAGAGCAATGTAATTTGAGGGACATGTGTTCTCATAAAAAGAATATTTAAGAGGGAACAAATCTCCTCTTAAAAGGGATTTAAAAATGATAGGACTCTCTCAGCAGACATGAAAAGGGGAAGAGCTGGTAGGAGAGATGGTTAAGAAACTCTCAATGACCTTAAGAGGCAAAATGATGGAACCTGATGACCTAAACCAGAGGTCAGCAGGCTTTTTATGTAAAGAGTCAGAAAGTAAATATTTTAGGCTTTGGGAGCCAAGAGGTAAAAAATGAGGAAATTGTTTACTTACATATAACAAGACAGGAAACAAAATCTCACATTTTATATGGGAAAAATTCAAAATATAATAATTGAGCACTTTTTTATGGTAATACCAGTACACTAAGGGACTTTACTGGTGGCTCAGATGACAAAGAATCTGCCTGCAATGCAGGAGACCCAGGTTCAATCCCTGGATCAGGATGATCCCCTGGAGAAGGGAATGGCAATCCACTCCAATATTCTTATCTGGAAAATTCCGTGGACAGAGGAGCCTGGGGGCTACAGTCCATGGGGTCACAGAGTTAGACACGACTTGAGTGACTGACACACACACAGTCTACTAAGGAGAAGAATGGAATTCTTTTTCTTTGTGATAATTCTTGCTTAACTGGAGTTGAAGGTCAATGTTCCTGATCATCAAATTGACTGCAAATGCTCATCTGTAAAAACCATTGCCATCTTGCAGGCTGGGCAGAAACAGGCAGTGGGCTGTGTCCGGCCTGCAGGCCACGGTTTGCCAACTCCTGCTCAGGTCAAGGGGTGGGTAATGAGCTACTGACTTGCCATGTGCAGTTTTCAACATTGCTCAGTAGCTTATAAAGGCATCAAGGTCCGCCTTTTGGGTGTATCATTAATGTTCGGAAGACATGCAGGCCTTTTCCTGTCTTCTGCACTGTAGTTCATAACATAAACGACAAGATATGTTGCCTTTTCTCAAACAGAAGACAATGCTTCTGAGCCACCAGTGGTTGTCTTTCCAGGAGTGGGGAGGATCTGGGTTGACCGCTTTTCAGTCTGCCCTCCTACAGCTGGGGCCACTTCCAGCCTGACCAGTCCTGTCCCCTGTCCTAACTCTTTATGAGTGGTACTCGATAAAGATTTGGTGATTAATTCACAGTGGGTAGATCCTATTGACATGTTTGCTATTCCATGAAGTATAAATTATTAATATTAAACAATTGAACTAATGTTTGTGTTCCTGTAAACACATGGGCTTCCCGGGTGGCTCAGTGGTAAAGAATTCACCCACCAGTACAGGAGAGACAGGAGACATGAGTTCAATTCCTGGATCAGGAAGTTTCCCTGGAGGAGGAAATGGCAAGCCACTCCAGTATACTTGCCTGGAAAATCCTATGTATAGAAGGAGCCTGGTGGGCTACAGTCCATGGGGTTGCAAAGAATTGGACACGACTGAGCATGCACTTAATTTATATGCAAACAGATGACGGTGTTTTTCTCCAGGAGGTTTTACCATTGAAAAATATCTTTAAACGGCAATGGAAGTAAAAACAAAGCAAAACACCACTAGAGGAAATGTTGTAGAGGCTTTGCTTAGAATCTTAATTATCATCTTAAAATGCTCTTAACATATACATAATGCAAATTTCAATAAATGTTATCTTTAAATTAGAAATGGTTTAACAAAAACCAGCCTTTATCAAGTTACTTCTTAAAAAGTACTCTGTAAAGTGGTGATGGGGAGGCAGTAACTGGGGTATGTTTACTGCAGGTAAATATTTACCCTGGAGAAAGGGCCTGTGTATTGTAAAGATAATGCTGAAGATACGATTCTTCACCTCCTGCATTCCTGACTGAGGCAAAGGGGACTCTCTCACAAGAAAACTGCCATAGTTTATTTTAAAACTCTAAGAATTTTTAGAGGGAGATCAGATTGGTTAATGCCCCCCACCAAAAAAAGATAGGAAATCATGTACTTATTTTGTGTGAAGGGGTTATTCTGAGCCCCGCCTTGGTCACATGGTGGAGGTCAGACAGCAAGCGTCAGGCTTGTTAACTCATGAGCCAGACGCACCTCTCTATTCCCAGGGAAGCATTTGTTGTGAGCAGTTTCCATAGCTCTGCTCTCATAAAAGCTTGTGTCTTTGTGGATCACAGGCCAGGAGTAGAAGAGGGAGATTGTATAGACTTGGGAGATTGGGACAGCTGAGAAAATCACAATGAAAAACTAACTGACATTAAGTTAGTAATGTAACTAACCAGTAAGCTGGTTTCCCCTGCTCTCAGACATTATCTCCATTAACATTAAGCGATTTTGGGGGCAGGTGACCACCATCCCCCATCACTATAATTACCATCATCTCCAAGTGGAAGAAGGGAAGTGAAACTTCTGAGGGGTTAGGTAACTTGCCTAAAGTCAAACTGCTGTTAAGTTGATTTAGGTCTTTTGAGTACAGATACTTGGTTCATTTAGCCCTGCTACCTTCCGTCAGTTTGGAAAGCTGAGTGGTAAAAAAAAAAAATCAAGGATTTACAAACATGGGTGGCTCTAGAATTTTTGTGTGTAAAGTACTCAGTACAGCCCTGTGGCCGGAAAAGGGGTCTGTTCTTCTGTGGAAACTGTGTGCAGAGCAAGCATATGATTTTTAACTCAGATTGCAGAGTGGAGATCATTCAAAATAGCAATATTTCCTGAAAAAGCTTTTTATCCTGCTTTATATTAAGACTCTAAATTATCATTTATATTTTAGTCTTTAGAGATGCTAATGGAGATTAATAAGAGGGCTGAGAAATTTCTCTTCATGATAACCTTTGGCATGTAAACCAGAAGTTGAAGGGAAAGTTGTTTTTCATAATATTTCAGTCCATATAATTTATCTCAAAGTGGTGAAAGGTGCCTTCTACAAATTGTATCTCCGTATTTGATTCTTTGACACACTTTCCTTCAAATGCCATTTTATCAGTTCATTGTGCTGTTATAAATAGCAAAGAAAATCCCATCATAGATCATGCCTTCATATTTACTCCCTCTCAGAGTTTCCCGAATGCTAATTTAGAGAGAAAAAAAGTTATCTTCAGCTGCTCAGCCAGTTGACTCAATCTGTGATCTGAAAGTCAAATTATTTTTTTCCTGTTTCTCAGCTCATTATTTCTTACACTGAATGGACAGTTTAGAATGACGTCAAGAGGCAGAAGAGACCAGCTGGTGTTCTCCTGTTGCTGTTTGAGTTGTATAGTATAAATATTTAAACTTTTAACCAATGATCCAAAGACTAAGAAGGAAAGATCTGCAGTGAAAAGATGGCACTGCAATTTCGTCACTTTCCAGAAAGCAGCAACTTCTTCTTTCTTCTCTTTATTTTATTTAGAAATAATTATTTCACAGGGTTAAGCCTCCTAATACAGCAGAAGATCTTTTCTCTGCTTACCAGGTTATCTATTAATGACAATCTTTACAAAGCTTGACCCAGTGTTTTCTCTCTCCCTCAGTTGGAACTGGTTCAAAATTGGGAAAGGACTATGTCAAGGCTGTATATTGTTACCCTGTTAATTTAACTTATATTCAGAGCACATCATGTGAAATTCAGGGCTGGATGAATCACAAACTGGAATCAAGATTACTGGGAGAAATATCAACAATCTCATATAGGCAGATAACACCACCCTTATGGCAGAAAGTGAAGAGGAAATAAAAAGCCTCTTGATGAGAGTGAAAGAGGAGAGTCAAAAAGCTGGCTTAAACTCAACATTCAGAAACTAAGATCATGGCATCCAGTCCCATTCACTTTATGGCAAATAGATAGGGAAACAATGGAAACAGTGACAGACTTTATTTTCTTGGGCTCCAAAATTACTGCAGATGGTGACTGCAGCCACAAAATTAAAAGACTCTCGCTTCTTGGAAGAATAGCTAAGACAAACCTAGACAGCATATTACTTTGCTGACAAAGGTCCATATAGTCAAAGTTAAATGGTAGGATGGCATCACGAACTCAATGGACATGAGTTTGAGCAAGCTCTGGGAGATAGTAAAGGACAGGGAAGCTTGGTGTGCTGCAGTCCATGGGGTCACAAAGAGTTGTACACAACTAAATGACTAAACAACAAGTGGTTTTTCTAGTAATCCTAAACAGATGTGAGACAATAAAGAAGCCTGAGTACCAAAGAATTAATGCTTTCGAATTGTGATGCTGGAGAGGACTCTTGAGAGTCCCTTGGACAATAAGGAGATCAAACCAGTCAATCCTAAAGGAAATCAATCCTGAATATTCATTGGAAGGACTGATGCTGAAGCTGAAGCTCCAGTACTTTGGCTACCTAATGCAAAGAGCTGACTCATTGGAAAAAACCCTGATGCTGGGAAAGACTGAGGACATGAGGAGAAGAGAGTGACAGAGGATGAGATGGTTGGATGGCATCGGTGACTCAATGGACATGAGTTTGAGCAAACTCTGGGAGTTGGTGATGGATAGGGAAGCCTGGTATGCTGCAGTTCATGGGGTTGCAAAGAGTCAGATACAGCTTCGCAAATGAACAACAGTTGGGAAAATAGACAAGTCACCCTGCCGAAAGTTCACATTTTCCTTACTCTTACAGTTTAACACCTAAAATTTTTACTTTGTATCCATAATTGACCTTAAATGTCTTCTGCCTGAAGCCTCTGTTTAGCAAGTTAAGGCACAAAAAGTGTAAGCTATGGAAAGTCCATGCGTGAAAGAATGAAATTGTATATTGTATATCATGAATTTGCCTTCTGGAGTGAAACTGGCCATTATACCTGCTTTGTGATTGTTATCCCAGCATATATGTCAAAATATTTCTCTTAAAAATTTATCTAAAAGTGATCAGGTAAATTGTTCTGTTTTTCTTGAAGGGAAATTCTTGCTAAGTGATGAGATATGCTTTGTCTACACAGCACAAAGTGAAATGGTTTTTCAGCTTATGACCTGGTTTGTCTATCAACAGGGATCGAACACTTCAGATTCTTGCGAAATCCTTTCACTATGGATCGTAAACACGCTACAGAATCATGACCCTTCTAGTCAGTCAGGCACATCCACATTTCAGCTCCCCAGAAACCAGCCTCCAACTCCAGTTCAGCCTAGAACATTCTGTCAAGGAAGTACATGCATGTTCAATACCCTCCAAGCCCCTGCAGTGGGGTATTTTCATTTTCTTCTTTCTATTTTTGCTTGCCAGGACCAGTCACTATTATTTTTCCTTCTTCCCTCTCCTTCAGGTACTTGAAATAGTCATTTCAACTTGATTCAACTGATACCTTTCCCATCTTTAAAGTCTCTTCTAAAACCAACTGAATTGCAAATATTTTCATTCAATGTCCTCACTGTTTGGTAAACAATTCATAGACAAAATTTAGCCATCTAAAAATAAATGAGAAGTGGAATAAGCTGATACTTGCTAAGCACAGGAAAACATGTGAGACATAGGTAACTGGATATATTACATCTCTATAAAAAATATGTTGACTTCAGGAGTGAAGTAATTTTTATCAAGGAGCAAGGGCAATTTTCCCAATTTATTTCACTGCTTTGGTCATAACAACTACACATTTCTTTTGTCTATTTTTTTAACTTTTCCCCCCACACAAACAGTGGTATGCATATATTTGTATTTCAACTCAAGTCCTATAGAAGATATATTCAAGGCTATCTCATACTATTCCTGAAAAGACTACTAGATGCTCATAAAATTATTAAGTGAGCATTTTTAAATACTTTATTTGTGATACTGGGCCCCTTTTTGGCTTTGGCCTGATCTAAGTAGGTCACCCAGAGGTCACTAGGGGCCATAAATCAAGGGGTGGACTGGTGGTTAAGACAGCCTGCATAGCTTTAGTGCAATGTGCTATTTTAGTTTGTGCCCCTGAAATGACACCATCTCTTTGGCACCAGCCAAAGCAAGCTTCCTAGACATCTCTGGGAAGGGAATGTTTTGTAGTAATCTAAGGCATAGGTCACACAGGCATGAGTTATTGTCTGCTCCGGCCTCTGTGACAAATAAAGTAGGGAAAACGACTTCCAACCAAAGCATTTATCCAGGAGTCCAAGAATGGAACTTGATTCAAGCGATCTAGCAAACTGCAAAAGCAAACAGTGATCAGCTTTTTTCAACCCAGGAAACTACGGCAGCCTCTTCTGCTCCTTCTTCAATCCCTTACTTGGGTTTCATTTGAGAACTCCAGATATGCGTATTTTTGAAAAAGGACTAACATAGCCAAATTACAATTATTATAACTATGAAATGTGGCATAATCAAACAATAAAGTCTATCTCTGTCTAGCCAAGGTACATACATTTTATGTTCTCTTTAACAGTTTTTTCCCATAGAGGGTTTGACTAAACCAGTCTGAACTTTCAGAATCTATTGGTTTTGTACATAAACTTAATTTAATCTCTTCTTCCTTCTTTCCTCTTCCTTTTCTTCTTTCAATTTTAGAAACGGAAAATGTAATTCAGTAAACAGTATCAAAACATACCAGATTACAACAGGTTGCATAACTGTTTACCTATTAAAAAAAAATCTACCTTGGCTTCATAAGCAGTTTACAAAGAAAGACAAAGTGGGCATCTATTTTAGTTACAATTCTCTTTTTGACAAACTTTTTGCAATTTTCTTGCTCTCTATGAGCTGAAGTTACTTTTGAAAAGGTGGGGGGGAAATGCTGGCTTAATTGGCTTGGGGAAAGGAGAGAGCTTTGGTTCAAAACTGTGTGGCATTTTTTTCCCAAGCATCTCTTGATCTCTTTAAGACCGACAAGCAGCTATTGGTTGAGTGGACTGCCTTCTGCCAGTTTATCTCCATCTGGGAGCCTTCTCCTTTGGGGAGTTTGAAACAACCTCCCTACATACTGAAATCCTGTGCTGTGCTTCACTGGACCAGAACATCTGAGGGTCTGGCAAACACACTGCAGGTTCCAGTGGTCTTTCCAGAAGCAAGAGCCTAACAGGCATGTAAGTGTCCAGGAAATATAGAAGTCTGAGAAATACTTTGCACAGGTAACTGTGAACTGGTGGTGGTTTTATTATTCTCATCACTGTACTTGACAACAGAGGGGTGAAAACAAAGGCAGGGAAAGCTTGTGGTTCTAAGGAAAGAAGAACTGCAACTTTGACTTATGCCAAGGAGTAATTTTGGCTGCTGAGCTACTGGTAGACCACCACCTGAGAAACTGTTTTTTTCCCACATACGAATCCTGTTCTGTTCTTGAAAGCTGGCCAAGGGCCTCCATTGTGCATGACACTTTTTTTTTCTATTATTATTATCACCATCCTAATTGTTACAGTTATCATTACTATTATTATCCATCCAGTTCTTTCTACTAACATACACCAGACTGCCTGTCAAGAAGGCACAGTGACAAAACAGATGAAAGCCCTTTAATTTGATATGTTTGAAACAATAATGAGAAAGGGGCTCTCTAATTCCAGTTATTGGTTTTTCAATAGCGTGCTAATCAAATCAATCAGTCTCCCAGCAAAGAATACAGTCTACCTGATAGGAACCATTTTCTAAATAGCATGATGATGTTTGGAAAGCCAGCCTGTGTTTGAGTGTGTGTGTGTGTAAGAGAGAGAGAGAAAGAGGGAAGGAGCGAGAGAAACAAATACTGAGGTTTACTAGTGGGTAGGTGGGTGACTGCTTCTCTCTCTCTCATTAACCATATGCAACTCTCTCCCGGAACAAGAGCAAAGTTATACAGCAATGCTTCTTAATTCTGTGAACTTTAACATTTTCTTTAACTACAGAAAGCAATAGCTGAAGCAAACAGGATCTTAGAAAAGCAGTTAAAAACATATTGTGAGCACAACTCATGTTTTTTCTTCCCAGATCTTTCTGTGGTCCATAAATCTAAATGAATTATGTATACTTTCAACCAAATGGACCAAAATCCTAAATTTGTGTTTCTTTAGGGGGAAAGGGTCCTTTAAAAGTGTATCCATTACCAGGAAATACAGTTGCCTTAGTAACAAGCTCCTAGGCCTCTTCCTTCCTTTATGTTAGAGGAAACTCATTGGACCAAAAGCTTTCTGCTTTCTTAGGCATGTTTAAGTGAGCTAAAAGCATGGAGGAAACCTCCAGGCAGCTTGAATTCCTCTAGGTAGATGCCACTGTGCAGAAAAGATGACGTAATAGAATGCTGGAGCTTTTCAAATGAGATCTGAGAGAATATGTAATCAACCCTCTTACTGTAGGTAAAAAATGAGGCTCAGCAAGGTTAAATGACTTGCCTAAGCTCCTACATCTGCAAAACAGCACGGGCAGGATTACAATCCAGGCTCCCAACCACTTGTCCAGTGGTGCTTCCACCCTATCATACCTCTGAGAAGTGGTTTATAAACCAATTTTTCTGTGATAAGTCCTATTTTGAATATACTTGGAGCAGGGAATGGCAATCCACTCCAGCATTTTTGCCTGGGGAATTTCATGGACAGAGGAACCTGAAGGGTTAATCAGACACTAGGTTAACTAGACATGAGAAAAAAAACTCTATAGAATTCCTTTTATACATCACTTTCTGACCTATTCTAGGAACCCATTTTTTGTGAATACAGAGTAGGAATTAGTGTTAATTGAGTGCTTACCATGTTTGAGGCACTGTTCTAAGCACCTTCTTAAATATTAATAATATTTAGTCCATATACCACCCTAGGAAGTTTGTAGTCCCTTTTACAGTGAGTAAATTGAGACACAGAGAGGTGGAGTAACCAGCTTAAAATCACAGAGTAAACTAGGTGGCAGAGCTCAGGCAGTGTAGGTCTGGAGATGACGCTCTTGACTAATATCCTGCAGGGAGCTTACTTAAAATGAAGCAACTACCCAGACAAGCTTTCAATAAACAGGCAAACATGATCCATGACTCCAAAAGCTGAATAAAAAATACGCTAGATACTGGAGTTGTAAGGATTCTCTCTCTAATCTACAGAGATTAAGTTAAATGAGAAAATTAGTCTGGAAAAGTATTAAGTATATCACCTGTGACGCACCATGCAAATATTATGAATCTATTATGAAGGTAGTCTGTATAGCCCAATAGGTATTATTGTTCCATTTCCCCACTGAGGAAACAGAGGTTTAGTTTAGCAATTACCTTGTTCAAATCGCAAAGGTAATAAGAAGCAAAATGAGAATTTGAATTGGAATCTTGTCTGACTCCCAACTTGACTCTTTACTGTGCCTGTTGAGGTTGAAATCAACACCTTGATAATCATGACTGCTCAGGAGAAAGATCTTACAGGCTCCCCTCTCCCTGCTTTGTTGAGGTCTTAATTTGCAGAGTGTTCACACGCTGAGTTGTGTCTGACTCTTTGTGACTCCATGGACTATTAGCCTGCCAGGCTCCTCTGTTCATGGAGTTTTTCAGGAAAGTATATTGGAATTGGTTGCCACTTCCTACTCCAGGGGCTCTTCCCAACTCAGGGATCAAACCTATGTGTCTTGCCTCTCCTATATTGGTAGGCAGATTCTTTACCACTGTGCCATCTGGGAAGTCCTTCAGAGAGGGGCCTCTTAATGTATCAGTTCAGTCCAGTCACTCAGTCATGTCGGACCCTTTGCAACCCCATGGACTGCAGCATGCCAGGCTTCCCTATTCATCACCAACTCCCGGAGCTTACTCCAGGAGTAAGCTCACGTCCACTGAGTCGGTGATGGCATCCAACCATCTTATCCTCTGTCGTCAGCTTCTCCTCCCGCTTTCAATCTTTCCCAGCATCAGGGTCTTTTTAAATGAGTCAGTTCCTCACAGCTGGTGGCCAAAGTAATTTATAGTGCGGTGGTTGCACCTGTCTATAGGTGGCGCTCTTTAGCACTGTAGCCATTGGTAAAAAAAAAAAATCCCTTGGAGGCAAAGGAGAAATTGCAGCCTGGTGTTTTGAAGGTTGGGTAGGTAACTACCAAATTGTCCACTTAGGCTCATCTTCCTAGTTGTAAACATGTTATAATTCCTGAAGGGAGTAAATATCTAAGTATGTATACACAGAGAAAACATCTGTAAGTAGAAGTGAAAGCTGAGGAACGGAGCCTAAGAGCAAGCTTCAAGTCAGAGTGGCTCTACCTGTCATCCCAGGAAAGCAACAGTCTGAGAATGTGGCAAACAGCAAGGAAGGTGTCGGGGAGATATTCTTTAAGCTGTCTTAAATTGTGATTTAAAAAAAACAAAAACAGTTATGGTTTTAAATATTTCTGAGGCTACAACAAAGTAATGTAAAGACAGACATCAATAATGGTTGCATCCTAGATGATTAGATTACTAAGCTATACTCTTTCATGTGTCTTCAATAAACTTGAACTACTTGGGTAACTGCAAAAAATTTTACCAGAGCTCCTTTTAAAAATTGCTTGATAGGGTAATACCAGATATGGTTCTTGTGAATAAAAACAAATTTATGAGGTTCCTGAATCCAGATAACCATTAGTTTTGACAGCTTCAAATTCTTGAAAAGCTCTTGCCTGCAGCCCAATCTTATAAGCAGCATTTGAACAAAGAATCTGCAGATTACCAGGTTAGCCATTTCAATCTGCAACCTTTAATGTCAAATTCCACCACACAGGTCTACCTGGGGAGACCCAGGCAGTGGGTGTCAGAAGCTAGTAAGGCTGCAACCTCCCAGCCTGAAAGGAGAGGAAATGGGAGAGGCAACCGAGAGTTGGGGTGCCACGGTGCCAGGAAGAGTGAGAGAGGAAAAGATCCACAGGCAGAGAGAGAACAGAGGGAGCGGTGCATAATGCAGAGCAAAGCAGCATGGCACAGTGGAGAACATTCCCTGGTCCATTAGTCCAACCACTACTGCTGTGTGCTCAGCAGGGAGACAGACTTCCTTCCCTTAAGGTGTTAGACAAGAGAGCACAGAAGAGGGACGAGGGGAATATCAGTACTATTTTCCACTCTAAACTGAACCTTTCGTCATGACTTCAAAAAAATGCATTTGGAAGACCCACTGAATTTCCTTGTCCCCAGTTTGGCGCTGCACTGCTGGGTGTCATCCCATCCGGGATGCTGTCAAAGTCCTCCAGTTCCTTACCCAAGTTGGTTCAAAGTTTCCAACAGTGTCAGAGCCAAGCAAAGTCGATCAGAAAGGCTCCTGCCAGAAAGACATGTTTACCTTCACCAAAAACATCATCCTCTTCGTCCATCAGCAGCTTCTCGGGGTCCAGGTACTGCATCTTGGAGACAGCGGTCAGCGTGTGCAGCCAGAGCGCAGCCCAGGCAGCCACACTGCACTCGCACCCCCCCCCCCCCCCCCTTTCCCTCCCCCGGATTGCCTGAGCGCCCCAAGAGGGCAGCTTCCGTCTCTGCCCTCAAGAAAGCAGCTTCATTCATACGAATAGACTTCGTGAACCTTTTGAAGAGTGCATTCCAGGTGGGGTGATTTTCACCACTGACAAGAAAGATTTTTCTCTCTCTCTCTCTTTTTTTTTTTTTTTGGAAGGGAGCTGCAGATCCGGCTGAAGCTGAACACAGATAACAATTCAAGTCTGAGGGCAATGAATTCTATTTTCTAGTGACAACATTCATATTTTCTTAAAGAGGAAGGTGAGCGTTTAACTTTCCAACTTGTGAATTTGAACACAACAGGTAGTGTTGAAAGAGAAGGGGTTCACATTTCTCCTCTTTGTTTTGCTTCAGTGACAATTTATCTGGAAGGACAGCAAGCCTCTCTGTTAGACCCAGGCAGGCGTTTGGAGGGACAGAGCTTTTCTTTCTCTCATAATAGTCTCATTTTTCTTTGTTGTAACAAACCCTTTGCATTTGAGGATTAGAAACTTTTCAAAACTTACACCAAATTTAATGCACATATAGACTCTTATTGACTCAGTTCATCTTTGGTCAATAAATAGGTAAATTGTTTGGATCAAAAAACTTCCATTTAATAATACTGACTCAGTCTGATACTTCAGACTTACCACTAAAGCAGAAAGTAGAAAATGTAACTCAAAAGGCAGTTCCTCCCAGAACGAGGAGTAACCACTGAGCTGTCACGTGAGTACCAGTGGTTGGCATCACCATATGGAAACACCCAAAGTGTGCTAAATTCTATACTGCTGTTCAAACACAAATGTGAGAGAACTGCCTCAGCCCTCTCCCCTCAGGTGTCAGAAGCTCGGAAAATGCAAATAGAGGTGATTGTGGGGAGTTATTGGCTCAAGGTGTTTATTTCTGGCAATTTGGTTTACTGACTAGGGTTTTAAAAATATGTACATATATGTTAACAGACTTTGTTTTCTAGAGCAGTTTTAGGTTCATAGCAAAATTGAGAGGAAGTAATAGCAATTCCCCACAATCCCCTGCTTTCTCCCATACATAGCCCCCCTCATTATCAAACCCCACCCCACCTCCACCACTCCCCATCTCTCCCTCCCTCCCAGAGTGGTATGTTTGTTACAACTGATGAACCTACACTGATACATCATTATCATCCAGAGTCCAAGCTTTACAAGAGCCCAAGGTTTATTCTTGGTGTTGTGTACACTATGGGCTTGGACAAAGATATAATATGTGTCCACCATTATAGTCTCATACAAAGTCGTTTTTCTGCCTTAAAAATCCTCTTGCTTTGCCTATTCATCCCTCCTACCACAACCTCTGGCAACCACTGATCTTTTTACGGTCTCCATAGTTCTGCCTGTTCCAGAATGTCATAGCTAGAATCAAACAAAATGTAGCCTTTTCAGATTGGCTCCTTTCACCTAGTTGTTGTTCAGTCACTAAGTCGTGTCTGACTCTTTGCGACCTCATGAACTACAGCACAACAGGCTTCTCTGTCCTACACTATATCCCCGAGTTTGCTCAAACTCATGTCCATTGAGCCACTGATGCCATCCAGCCATCTCATTCTCTGATACCCCCTTCCCATCTTGCCCTCAATCTTTCCCAGCATCAGGGTCTTTTCCAATGAGTCTGCTCTTCACATCAGGTGGCCAAAGTATTGGGGCTTCAGCATCAGTCCTTCCAATGAATATTCAGGGTTGATTTCCTTTAGGATTGACTGGTTGGATCTCCTTGATGTCCAAGGGACTATCAAGAGTCTTCTCCAACACCACAATATGAAAGCATCAGTTCTTCAGGGCTCAGCCTTCTTTATGGTCCAACTCTCACATCTGTACAGGACTACTGGAAAAACCACAGCTTTGACTATATAGACCTTTGTTGGCAAAGTGATGTCTTTGCTTTTTAATACGCTGTCTATGTTTGTCACAGTAATATGCATTTAAGTTTCCTCCTTGTCTTTTTATGGCTTGATAGCTCGTTTCTTCTTGAAAGTGAAAGTCGCTCAGTCTCATCCAACTCTTTGCGATCCCATGGACTATACAGTCCATGGAATTCTCCAGGGAATTTTCCTAACCCAGAGATCGAACCCAGGTCTCCAGCATTACAGGTGGATTCTTTATCAGCTGAGTCACTAGGGAAGCCCAAGAATACTAGAGTGGGTAGCCTATCCCTTCTCCAGTGGATCTTCTTGACCCAGGAATCGAACTGGAGTCTCCTGCATTGCAGGCAGATTCTTTACCAGCTGAGTCACCAGGGAAGCCCAAGAATACTAGAGTGGGTAGCCTATCCCTTCTCCAGTGGATCTTCTTGACCCAGGAATCGAACTGGAGTCTCCTGCAGTGCAGGCAGATTCTTTACCAGCTGAGCTACCAGGGAATCCCTCCTTTCTTAAGACTGAGTACTATTCCATTGTTGATGTAACACAGCTTATTTATCTATTCACCTATAGAAGGATATCTTGGTTGCTTCCAAATTTGGGCAATTATGAACAAAGCTGGTATAAATATCTATGTGCAAGTTTTTGTGTGGACATAAATTTTCAACTCCTTTGAGTGTGTAAAAAGGAGTGGGATTACTTATTGTATGGTAAAAGTGGCTTCCCAGGTGGCGCTAGTGGTAAAGAACCCGCCTGACTATGCAGGAGACATAAGAGACGCGAGTTTGATACCTGGGTCAGGAAAATCCCTTGTAGAAGGAAATGGCAACCCATCCCAGTACTCTTGCCTGGAGAATCCCATGGACTGAGGAGCCTGACCGGCTCCAGAGGGATGCAAAGAGTCAGACACAACTTAGCACAGCATAGCACTATGGTAAAAGTATGTTAAGTTTTGTATAAAACTGCCAAATTGTCTTCCAAAGTGGCTGTACCATTTTGGATCCCCATCATTAAGAGTTGCTGAAGAAAGTTCCCGTTGCTCCACATCCTTTGAGCACCAGCAATGGGCTTCCCCTTGTGCTGGCTGCCATAGGGTTTTCAAAGAGAGTATGTAGCCTGGGCCCTGTAGGAACCTCTAACTGAGCTCAACCAGGGCTGGGACCACCCTTGGGGCAAGTTTGGAAACAGTGAGTGTTTTGGGATGCACAACAACTAGGGGTATGGCTGATATGTAATGTCTTGGTAATCCTTCTGCAATGCATGGGATAGTGGCTTAAGAGGAAGGACTGTCCAGCTCTGAATGCCAATAGTGCCCCTCCCACCTTGAGAAATACCCTGAGAGGCAGAGAGCTGGAGCTGAAGTCTTTCTCTAGATCACCTCTGCTCCCTTTCTTTCTAACCCTTCCACCACATCCCCAACCCCAATTCCCATTCAAATGACTTTTCTAGTCAAGGATTGTGATTAATTACCTTAATTACATCAATGGGCTTGAACTGGAAGATGGTGAAGTCACTATGGGATACAGTATGGGGGTTCCTCAAAAATTAAAAAATACAATTACCATATGATTCAGCAAGCCCAATCCTGGGCATCCACTGCCTAACCCCCAAATTTGAAAGCAAGATCTTGAATTGATGCTTGTATTGCCATGCTCACTGCAGCACTATTCACAATAGCCAAGAAATGAAAGTAATCCAAATGTCCATTAATGGATGAATGGATTACAATAATGTGGCATATACCTGCAATGGAATATTATTCAGCCTCAAAAAAGAAGGAAATCCTGTTACAGGCTATAAAATGGATGAACCTTGAGGACATTTTGCTAAATGAAATAAGCCAATCACAAAAAAACCAGTACTGTATGGTTCCCCTTATTCAATGTACCTAAGGGAGTCAAATTCATAGAACAGCAAGCAGAATGGTAGTTGCCAGGGGCTGGGGGGAGAGGAAAATGGGAAGTTGTTCAATGGATATAGTTTCAGTCATGCAAGATGAAAAAGTTCTAGAGACCCGTTGCACAATGGTGTGCATATTGTGGACTTAAAATGTGGACTTAAAAACTGTTAAGAGGGTAAATTTATGTTATGTGTGTGTGTGTTTTTTTAAACTATATCCAAAAAATATGGTCCCAACTGTAGGAAATCTGCATGTAAACCAGAGCTTCATTTATTGTGGCTGGGATGAGAGGACAGGTTTCAGTTTTAATGATCACTACATTTTTTGCCCATCGTCCTCCGTCCTTTAATCTGCACAATCTCACAAGGTGGATGCTATTGTCTCATTTTACAGATTGAGGCAGGCTGCTTCATCTGTAAGCTTAGGAAAGCTTGAATAACTTTCCTAAGAGCACATAGCTAAGTGAATGGCAGACTGGACTAACTCTAAAGCTCATGCCATTGCCTCTCCTCTAAACAGCTTTATGGAGTGACTGACAATGATCTGGGTCACCAAGGCATCTGCGTGGCTCTTGGGGATCTGCACCACCTCCATTTTCTCCCACCTCAGAACCACCGGGTTACCATAGCAACCCTAGGGTCCCCAGCAAGTTGAGCATAATCTCTCTAAGCCTATCTCCTCATCTTCAGATGGAGAAAATAATACCTCATTGTTATAGGTTTAACTGTGTCCTCCCCTCCCACGCACATCCATATGTTGAAGTTCTTAACCCCACTACCTCAGAATGTGACCTTATTTGAAAACAGGATAATTGCAGAAGTAACTGGTGAAGATGAGGTCATACTTTGACTGGATGGACCCCCTAAAAATCCAACTGTTCTTATAAAAAGGTGGGATTTGGACACAGACAGGCACACAGAGAGAACACCATGTGAAGATGAAGGCAGAGATCTAGAAGTCAAGGAATGCCAACGACTGCCAGCAAACCACCAGAAGCTACGGGACAGGCTCTCCCTGCCTCCCTCAGAAGGAACCAGCCCTGCTAACACCTCCATCTCAGACTTCTAGCCTCCAAAACTATGAAACAAAAATGTTTGGTTATGTAAGCCACCCAGCTTGGAGTACTTTGTCATGGCAGCGCTAGCAAGCTCACACACTTCCTCATTTGGCTTGTTTTGAGGATTACAAAGGATAATTCATGTAAAGGAACTGACATAGCGCATGGCATACCACACATACCCAGTTGTAATTATCCAACTTAAGTCTCTCACAGGGCAGCTTAGGGCCATTCCTCTGGCTGAGGCCTCAGTGGGGATGAAAAGTGAGTAGCCACCATGTTCAGTACAAAATCTCAGTAGCCCTTTAGACATTCTCCTCAATCTTTTCTTCTCCAGTTCAGACACTTGAAAAAGACAGCTAACAATCTCAAAGAACAAGCCACAGATGCCACTGAGAATGCCTTGAGAGCACTGTGTTAGAAAACATGCTTCTTGTTCCCAAAGTTCACGATCACCTTAGAGAGAGAAGGTGTATATGCATATTGTGTTGGCTAAGGAGGAAAATGAATGAATGGCCTACAGATGCATGCATCCATACGAATCCATTTCAAAAACATCACGTTGACTAAGAAAGCCTCATAAAAATATAAATACGAATCTACTTATATAAATGACAAAAACGGCAAAATGAAAAAAATATATAGCTAAACTAACAAAAACAGATTAACAGGAGAAGAGGCATACAGATTTTATTAATATTTGTATAATGCCTGGGGAATTCATAAGAAAAAAGTTAAAATCCCAAAGATGTGGTTAGATTTGGGGGCTATATACTAATTTAACAAAGAGTGATAAGTTGTGGAGAAGCGACTAGAAGAAGGAAGACTAGACAAAGGAAGGCAGGGAGGTTGGAGCTTCTAGGAGAGGTGAACTGTGAGAAAGAGACTAGGAAATGTAGGATAGGTATGTGTGTGAGCATGCTTAATTGCTCAGTTGTGTCCAACTCTTTACGACCCTTTGGACAACAGCCCACCAGCCTCCTCTGTCTATCAGATTTCTCAGGCAAGAACACTAGAGTAGGTTGCTATTTCCCCCTCCAGGGGATCTTTCCTACCCAGAGATCGAACTGGCATCTCCTGTGTCTCCTGCATTGCAGGCAGATTCTTTAACTGTGGATTGCTTAATAAGATATGCTATGCAGGCTCATCTCATCTCTGGTAATAAAAGTGACCTTTGGTTAACGAAGAGTCATTTTCCTTTTCCTGGTATAGAAGAGAACACCTTTACAAAGGGAAATTTATGTCCTATTTTTAGGCAGAATGGGAGAAAGCTCTGCTTTCTGTGTCTGCTATTTCTGAATTGTCTTCAGCTAAAAATATATTTTTTTAGGGTTTCCCAGGTGGTATTGGGGCCTCCTTGGTGGCTCAGATGGTAGAGAATCAGCCTACAGTGCAGGAGACCTGGGTTTGCTCTCTGAGTTGGGAAATCCCCTGGAGAAGGGCATGGCAACCCACTCCAGTATTCTTGCCTGGAGAATCCCCATGGGCAGAGGAGCCTGGAGGGCTATGGTCCACGGGGTCTCAAACAGTCAGACATGACTGAGTGACCAACCACAGCACAGCACAGCACAGGTGGCATTAGTGGTAAAGGACCCATCTGCCAATGCAGGAGATATAAGAAACTTGGGTTCCATCCCTGGGTTGGGAAGATCCCCTGGAGGAGGGCATGGCAACCCAGTCCAGTATTCTTGCCTGGTAATTCCATGGACAGAGGAGCCTGGCGGGCTACAGTCCACAGAGTCACAAAGAATCGGACATGACTGAAGCGACCTAACACACGCACATGTGGAAATAATCCTCATGCCAATATATTCTGATATATTGTGCCAATAATCCTCAGCAATATATTCTGATCCCCTTCAAATCCATCCTGGAAAAAAAGACTGAGGCTCAGGAAACTCAGTGTTCAGGGCTGGTCAGTTGACTGAGGTGTAGGTTATAGAGAGTGGCTTTGACTAATTAGTGAGAGGTGAGTCTGGAACAACAACCAAAGGACCTTGCATTTCAGTGACTGAGGCAAACAGCTCTGATAATTGGATTTGAGGAAGAGAACGAAAGTGAGGATGAAGCTTACTTTCATAGTGTGAATCCTGTGAGCCAACTATTTTAATCAAGTCTGATCTGTGACAGCCTGGGCTAAGTTTAACAACAGAACTTGGAACATGGCAAAGCTTTTATACTCTGAGCAATTGGTATCTACCTTGTGCTGTACCAGGTATGCAAATATCAAGGTCTTGTCCTTGCTTTGAGACACGCTACTTGCCCATTCCTGTGTTCATTCATTTACTCCTTCATTCATTAATTTATTCATCTATTTATCTATTTGAAAAATTGATAATGAACGTCTGCTATATTTTAGGCACAGTGGGAAACATTTAGGTAAATGCATAAATGATTATGTGTATGTTGTGTTGAACATGTGAAAATCAACATGGTATAAGATTTTATTTTGTAGTACAAGAATTTAAGTTGTAATGATTGGCTATTTACTAAACATTTCTGCATGATTTGCTATTTTAGAAAAAATGACCATATATGAAGTGCTTAAAGGAGGAAGTCCAACTGATGGGAAAATGTCATCATCCAATGTGAGCTTTCATTTCAATACAGGTTGGGCTTCACAATCTTCTCTCTGTACCCATTTCTGGAGAATTTCCCACTCCTCCAGAAAGTATTTCTAAGTACTTAATTTTCAGGCACAAAAACTTCAGAGCAGGGAGGAATCTGAAATAATTAGGCATCTTAGAAACAGAAAGGAGAACAAAGTAAGAGAGAGGAATTGAAACTGTGAGGAGAGTTTGGAATTAAAAAAGAAAAAGAAGGTGAAAAAAACCACAGAGCCAGAAATAATCTTATCTTTGGGTAACTTTGACTGTAAAAATGCACATAAAATGTGCCTAACTGCAGGATGCCAAGGACAAAGAGCTGGGACTAAAGAAACATGATTTTAACAATATTCCTATTTTCACGTTGCAAGAGAGTATACCTACCTCACTGGATGACATTCCTCCCAGAGGCTTCAAAGTCTTCCTGTTCACCTTTCCCAGTTTTAGGGGTATCTCTCAACTGTAGGAGCCACACTCAAGGTTGTTTACTACAGGTGCTGGGAAAGCCTGAAGGACAGGCTGAATGAAATTCTGGATGGATTTACCTTCCCCAGCTCTGTTGTAGCCTTGAAAACCAAGAGCCTACAGTGAAAACCAGTAGGCTGGCAGTCACTGGAGTGGTCAGGGAATGGGGGAGTCCCTGGAAGATCCAATTTACAAGACTGTCTTTATTTAATTTGACTTAGAGTTGCCCAGAGTGAACAGCCTCTTTCCTGGGTCTGTTTGTTGAAAACAATCAGAGACAACTGGGCAATAATTAAGCAGCCCAGGGTGGTACAAAGAACTGTGGGAAAACAGTAGGTGAACCAAAATCTTAAGGAAAAAAAAAAGCTGAGGAAAGAAATGGCTATAGGGGACTCGAAAAGCTCTGACATATTCCTGGGAATCCAGAAGACCAAATGTGTAGGGCTGAATACATGACCAGGCTGTGCACATGCTAAGGAAAGACCTCCAAAGGCCATAAAGAGTCACCCCTGTCTTATCTTGAGGCTCTGAAGAAGCAGGAAGGAAATGTTAAAGCAAAGTTATAAGGTGCCTAGATGAGAGTTGAAAGTGTGTCCCAGCTTACACAGAGTCACCTGGCAAAAACTAAGACTTAATTGGTTTCAAGCATCTAAAATAATCTCTGTCCAACATTAGCTGACTGCTAAGTAAGCAGAGATTTCAGTGGCTACAAATAACAAAGAATACAGACTTTACAGAACTAGTTCAGAAAAGTCATTAAACAACAATAAAACCCTTAGGGGACTTCTCCAGTGGCTAAGACTCTGCTATCCTAATGAAGAAAGCCCAGGTCCAAGCCCTGGTCAGGGAACTAGAACTCACATACTGCAACTAAGACCTGGTGCAGCCAAATACATAAATATTTAAAAAAAAACAACCCTAGGGAAGGGGGAGAATCTGATTTCCAGAGTTCCCATATAGTATTCATTAAATTGCCCAGTTTTCAACAAAAAATTGAGACATGCAAAGAAATAAGAAATTATGAGCCATCCACACAAAATAAAACAAAACCTATCAACAGAAACTGTCCCTGAAGAAGCCCAGGTATTAGACTTACTAGGACAAAGACTTTAAATCATCTATTCAAAATGCATTTAAAGAACTAAAGGAAATTAAACATGGGAAAGAAAGTCTAATAATGGAAAATATAAATAAGAAGATAGAGATAATCTGAAGAAAACAAAAACATTAACTCAGAAAACATATATGTACCTGCATGTTCACTGCTGTGCTATTTACAATAGTCAAGATATGGGAACAACTTTAATGCCCATCAGTGGACAAGTGGATAAAGAACATGTGGTTTATATACACAATGGAATACTACTCAGCCATAAAAAGAATGAAATCTTGTCATTTTCAAGAACATAGTTGAGCCTAGAGGATGTAGTATGTTAAGTGAAACAAGTCAAGTAGAGAAAGACAAATACTGTATGATTTCACTTAAATGAAATCTAAATTTCACTTATATGGAATCTAAAGAACAAAACAAATGAACAAACAAAATAAAACAGAAACAGACTCATAGATACAGGGAACAAACTAGAGATTGCCAGAAGTGGAGTCGGGGGAATGGGCAAAATAGGTGAAGGGGATTAAGAGGCACACACTTCCAGTTATAAAAATAAAAAAGTCCTGGATGTAATATACAGAATAGAAAATGCACTCAGTAATATTATAATAACTTAAAATGGTGACAGATGATAACTAGATTTATCGCGGTGATCATCTCACAATGTATATAAATGTCGACTATGAAATAGTTAATACCTGAAATTAACACATTGTATATCAATTGTACCTCAATAAAAAAGAAAATATGGGTATACATAGTTTTTCTAACAGAGAAATGTGATAGAACAATCAGAAAAGAATTTTAACTATAAAAATAATTACGTTTTTAAGAAGGGAAATTGTCCCAAACTTGGGCTGAAGTAGAACTTTGTTGTGTGGTAGGAACAGCAGCACCTTCTGGGATGTACCTAACATTTCTAATAAAATGTGCCATCAGTTTCCTGATAGAGTTTCATGAGATAAGTATACTTCTGGGACTTCGGTGGTGGCGCGGTTGATAAGACACCTGCCAATGAAGGGGATATGGGTTTGATCGCTGGTCCGGGAAGATCCCATATGCGGTGGAACAACTGAGCCTGTGCGCACAACTACCAAGCCCGTGGTCTAAAGCCTGTGCTCCACAACAAGAGAAGCCACTGCATGAGAAGCCTGTGCACTGCAACTAGAGCAAAGCCCTGGAGCAGCAGCGAAGACTCAGCACAGCCATAAATAAATAAATAATAATTAAAAAAGAGTCCTTCTAGAATACTGATTTATCCTACCTGCCTAATTTATATCCTGAGCTAAGATACTAATGACCTTAAACTAGAAATTCTTTTTCAAAAAGTCTAATCGGCTATATACCAATACAAAACATTTTTGGTGTTAAAAAAATAAAAACTAAGATCATGGCATCTGGTCCCATCACTTCATGGCAAATAGGTGGGGAAACAATGGAAACAGTGACAGACTTTATTTTCTTGGGCTCCAAAATCACTGCAGATGGTGACTGCAGCCACAAAATTTAAAGACCCTTGCTCCTTGGAAGAAAAGCAATCACGAACCTAGACAGTGTATTAAAAAGCAGAGACATCACTTTGCCAACAAAGGTCCGTATAATCAAAGCCATGGTTTTTCCAGTAGTCATGTGCAGATGTGAGAGTTGGACCATAAAGAAGGCTGAGCATTGAAGAATTGATGTTTTCGAACTGTGGTGTTGGAGAAGACTGCTGAGAATCCTTTGGACAGCAAGGAGATCCAACCAGTCCATCCTAAAGGAAATCAATCCTGAATATAGACTGGAAGGACCGATGCTGAAGCAGAAGCTCCAATAATTTGGCCACCTGATGCGAACAGCTGACTCATTGGAAAAGACCCTGATGCTGGGAAAGACTGAAGGCAGGAGGAGAAACAGATGACAGAGGATGGCATCACTGACTTGACTGACATGTGTTTGAGCAAACTCCAGGAGATGGTGAAGGACAGGGAAGCCTGGTGTGCTGCAGGCTGTGGGGTCGCCAAGAGTTGGACACAACCAAGTGACTGAACACTAACAACAACAAACTCTTTTTCCAGCATCCCCAATCTATTAACTTGACATTGGTTTCAAAGATTTTCCCTCTAAAGAAGTGGGTAGCGCCAGCTGCTTCCCTCCCTGAAAACAGTGTGCCCAAAACATACTACTGAGCTGGTAGAGAAAGAGGGTGATTGAATGCTGGTGCTTTATAGTTCACTAAGCCGCTCTGAACTTCAGGGGAAAAAAACGGGGCTACAGTTTTGTCTCTTGCCTCTAACTAAAAGAAAAAGCTAGCTGAAAGACAAGGAGAAGACGGAGAGAGAGAGGAAGAGGGAGGATGAGAGGGAGGAAGATGAGGAAGGAAGGAAAGAAAGGGAAAGAAAAGATAAAAGGAAGAGGAGAGGTGTGGGAGGAGGGGGAGGAGCTGGGGGCGGGAGGGGGAGCAGAAGAAAAAGTCACTGCGATTCTAAATGCAATATGCGACCACATCCATAACCTGGAGCAGTGAGGGGATGAGCGGAGCTACCTGGTGAGGGCAGCTCTCTCTGTCTCTCTCAAATCATTGCACACGGGAATTTGTAGTTATTAATCAGCATGCACATTTAAAAAAAAAATTTCCTCTTTAATTGTGAGTTCAGGTTGCCCATGGAGAAATTTTGTTATGACCAAGAGGCCTTTACTTAGACTCACTGGGTTCCCCTCTCCTCTCCTCTCCATCCTTCTCCCTCTGGTTCCTGCTCTCGGATTTCTCTTCAGCTGAGAGGTGTTAAAAAACAGTCTACGGTTTGTTCCATCTCTTCACGATTGTGTCAATCCCTCTTACCTACCTCTTCAAAATAAGACCTTTTTTTTTTTCTTTTCCTAGTGGTATATTGGGTGTGACAATAGGTTGAAAATGCCACCCATCCTCTCTCAGACCACAAGCAGAGCTGAATCAGTGAACCTAGACTTATAAACAAGGGCGTAGACCAGAGGAGGAGACCAAGATGTGATGAGGCCAGAGGAGGAAAAAGAAAGCAAGAAGAAAAAAGCACTGCAGCTTCTAGTGCGAGGTGAGCAGAAAGCAGCCAGCCCTTCAAAAAAACAGCAATCAAAAACCAAAACACAGGCCTCATGAAACTGTCATGAGCAGGGAGGTTCTGAAAGTCATTTTCTACGGCAGGTTTTAGAGACTTCTTCCATTACCTTGAGCTGCCCAAGAGCTATAAACCAAAATCCCTAAAAGTTCAGCCTCAGTATAGGGGAAGGATCTCAGTGGAAAGGGTCTCCGTGCTCCTCAGATAACCTTCCAGTCAGGTTTTGTGAAGTATTTCGGTTGGGCCAGCCTTCTAGTCATTCCATCAGCGAAGAAGCAAGCAAATTTGGAGAAAATGGGTCAGGGGTAAATGGATGTGAGTGGGTAGGCTTTGTCCTGTGTAGACGTGGCAGAAACAGTATGTCAACTTCCTGTCTGCTAATATCGTGAAAACCTGGAATGGTGGTGGGATGACAGGCAGCTGCTTCCTGAACCACCTTGAGGTGGAAGAAAAGCCCCCAGAGGTCAGAGCCAGGTTAGCGAGAGTTTAGGAGGACAGTTACCTTTGCTCTCGGTGGGGGTAGGGGCTAGCCACTGGGAAGATGTTAAAATCTCAGCCAATGGGTGAGATAATTTCTCATAAAATTTCATCGTTTTAAAGAAGTACAAAAAAAAAAAAAAAAAAGAGGAGGTGTCAAGGACTGCGTGTGGTGGGGTAGAGGGAGTAGAGGGGGAAGTTCTACTTCTTGACCTAGATGTGACCTGGGAGCAAAACCTGGTTAGTACACAGGGCTCAGTTGTTATGTTCAGAATCCTATGCTTGTCCCTGATGTCCCTACGGAACAGGGCGCTGAGCCAAGCACCAGGTGTTCCTGGAAGAGCACCTGGTAGTGTTTCTAATATTGATTACAGATATTATCTGGTGATACTAATTCTGTTAAGCTCCTGTTTGGACCAGCTAACTCTGTGAGGGGAGAGATTTGATAACGTGTGTTTAAAAGGAAGATTCTTTCTCTTTTCTTCCTCCCTGCCTCCCCACCCACAGTCCTTTTCTCACCCTCAGGAAAATTTGGGCCCCGTTTTAGCTTTTGCACCTCCCTAGGATCTTGTGGTTTTCTTTATGATGATAATTCTAATGCCAATGAAGGCATGTTTCTCCTAAGGAACAGAGGAGTGTCTGTCACTTGTTCTTCCGAGTTTTCGATGAGGTAATTAAGAGAGTTCAGTATGACTGCCCTCAATTTATTGATGGGAAGATTTAGGACAAAGGACCTAGGTCCTTAGGCAGCAGGGTACATGTGATGGGCAGAGTTGCTAGTGCAAGAGCAGGTGAGTCAAGACTGGGGAAGCCGTGCCAGAGACGTTTTCAAGGGATGACTGAACTGTTCCACAAACATGAAAATATATTTAATTAAAAAAAAAAAAAAGCCCCACTGTGGAGATATCTCACAGGCAAAGGGGATAGAGTTGGATGAATAGTTTGTTGCATTGGGGCTGATTTCTCAGAAATCTTTCATTTGCTATGCTAACCTCTGATGTGTCATAGTACATAGCACAAGTGTACAACTCTACACAAGCATAGAAGCTGCAGGATCTAGGTCATATATTCATTTTTAATCTAGTCTGTTCTGCTAGACTGGGAGATTCCCAGAGGGCAAAGGTCAATAAGACTTTGGGATCTTCATTTCAAGCCTAGTAGGAACCAGTGTTCTGCAGACATTTTCTAAATGAATGAGTAAAGGATTCCCTGAAGTTCTCTGATCAGTGAGATCAGAGATTTTAGAAGGTTCCTATCAATGTGTGGGAGGACCCCTGGGAGAGCAGCAGGTGGGCACTGGGTCATGTAGTGTTAGGATGGCTGGGAAGAAAGCTCTGTCCATGAGCGAACTTTACCCCACTTCCCAATACAGGGTGGAAGCACACAAGACCTGATCTGGTTTTGAACGTTTGGAAGAACCTGTGTTGCCTTCTAGGCATTGCAGACCCTGTGTCCTGGTGACAGGGGTCCGTGCATTTTACAGGTAAACAGGTGTCTTACATGATGTTATCTGCCAACCACTGGAGGAGGCATCTTCAGATTTTATTGACAAAGATAAGACTTCCACAAAAGGATCCCCTTCATGGTGTTTAATAAAGAATTCCAGAGCAAGGTGTTTATAATAAATATTCCTCCACCACTTTGCCTCAGGCTTCTGCCCCTGTAGTTCTTTTCCTTGGTTTCTCTCTTCTCTTAAAACCATAAATAAAACTATAAAAAGACTCTCAGTAGAAATATTAAAAACTGGTATAAGGTAATTTCGTGGGAATGTTATGAAATTTTGGCGAGAAAAAGTCCAGACCTTCCTTCCTTCCTTCTTGTATTTTCCGGATAAGATTTTCACCGGCCCCTACCTAACACACAGACTACTCTGCTTCAGTAGTAATATTTAGTTCCCGTTTCTTTGTACTCACTGGGATAGATGGCACATGTGAACGGAACTTGTGGTAAAAATAATCTTGCCACAAAGGACTCCACCCTTGCTTACCTTCCGCTGGATCTAGTGGTAAATATGTAGTGAGGGGTAAATGGGGAGTTTCCTGTATTCTGCAGAGTGCATTGCCACACCACTATCGCCAGTGGAATGAGCTAGAATGCAAAACGTATGCCTCTTTTGAAATGTGGTGAAGCAACATTGAATTCAGAAATAGGATGACTACATTTTCTGTACTATATTGCACTCTTTTGCACAATACGAAAGAACACAACATGAGAAAACAACAAAGAAGGAAATAGAACAACTGAGGTTGTTGGCTGGGCAGGCTGAAAGGAAAAGAGCAGAAAATTAAATGCCCTGCCTAGCTAACATCCTCTCGTGGGTGTTATTTCTGCCTTCAAGGCTCTGAAAGTCACCTCTCGTCCATTATTCTTTCCTATCATCCATCCACTCACCTGTCCATCTATCCATCCACCCATCCACCCAAGATTCATTGGGCACCCTGCCATTCTAGCTGCTGGGAACACAGGCCATCAGTGACATGCTGGTAAAGGTTAAAGAATTAGCTTCTGGGTGAGTGAGGGGGAGATGACTGGCAGTATTTGTTGATTTTCATAGTGGAATTACTCCTACTGTGACTGATTTCAAGTTACCAACATGGATGGCATCACTGAACACAAAGCTGGGAAGTGACCCACAGTAGCACACCATTATATTGTGTTTTAATCCTACAGGTACAACAGATGCAAAAACCTCAAGTGTACAGGTGTTCATTAGTTAAATGGGGGTAACTAGGAAGTGATAAGTTTTGGGTAATTGTTAAGTTTATTGTCAATATATTCAATTGTACATTTATGTAACTTAACTTTTGTAACAATCAGCTCACAACATTTCTGAAAATTTAACAATTGACTTTTGCTAGCAGGCATGAGTCGGCTCTAGCACGACACTGGACAGAGAAATGTAACGTTGGCTGTCTGCTTTGTGAGAGCCTTTTTTGGTCTGGGAAAGAAGATGTACACATATGTAAATAATTAGTAACTCTATACTTGATGTGGTGTCACAGCAGGGGAAAATGCTGGGTATTAGAATCAGTGGGGAAGTACAGTAAGACACCCCCCGCCACCCAGAATAAAATTACCTTGAGGAGAAGGGGGTGACCTGAATTCAACACAAGCACCAGAATACCCAGAGTGGGGTTGGTTTGAACTCAGCATGTGGCTCTTTATTTTTCAATAATATTTTCTATCTCTACTCAGTGTCTTCAGACCCAAACATCCTGGCACAATTGTTATCCTTGGCAGGGTGTTGACTGGGCAATGGAAAACAGGCTGAGACACCCCAGAAGGGTGGGTGAGTACTGGGGTGATCAGGGACCCCTTACCAGGTGATCAGGTAAGAGGCGTCATCTGCTGAACTGTGCAGGCCCTGTCTTCAGCAGCGACATCTCATGGCAACAAAATGAACAGCATAAATCGGATTGATGACATATTCCAATTCCCACAATTCCTGGCATTGAGAGCAAAACTTATGCCCTTTGGAAGAAGAAAGTCCCTGAGATTTTTAAGACAGTTTGGTGGCTGGCCAGAACTTAAGGGGTTTCTGCCTAATGTGGCATATGTGGACTTAAGTAAATAGCTGAAAAAAAAAAAAAGAATAACAACAACTAGGAGCTGTGACCCTTTATATTCTGATTTGGAGAGCAGGTTATGGTGACAATCTGCCTCTTGTATGTACATACACTTAGAGAAAAAGAGGTTGGCCAAAATGTTAACAAGTGATTCCCTCTGGATGACAAGTTCTACAGAGAGGGTTTACTTTTGCTTGCACAATTTAATAATTTCATTTTTGTTTTTTTGCAAAAATTAATCAGTAGCTCAGTGGGTAAAGAATCTGCTTGAAGTGAAGGAGACCTGGGTTTGATCCCTGGGTCAGGAAGATCCTGTGGAGAAGGAAATGGCAACCCACTCCAGTATTCTTGCCTGGAAAATCCTATCGACAGAGGAGCCTGGTGGGCTACAGTCCATGGGGTCATAAGAGTCGGACACAACTTAGCGACTACAAAGAGAGAGAGAGAGAAGGACAAGTGAGGTTAAAGATGGAAATTTAAAACACAATCATAACCCCCAAAGCTGGAAATAACCACAGTTGGTATTTTGGTGTATGACCTTCTAGACCTTCTTCTATGCGTGATATTTTCCTTTGTCACCTCTCATCAGCCTTAGGCTAGTCTGTCTCTATTTCCTGACCTGCACTTCTGAGCACTAAGGGCCAAAACAGTTCATACTATTATTGTAAATTTTTTAATATAGTAAGCCCTTCATCTCAGCTCACACATTTTTTAAAGATATATCTCTACTCAAGAGGGAGGAGATAAATTTATACACATAGCTGATTCATGTGGTACAGCAGAAACTAACACAACATTGTAAAGCAATTATATGCCAGTTTAAAAAATAACAAAATAATGAAAGGATTTATCTCGAATCAGCCCCTTTTCATTCCCCACAGCTATTTCAAAGTTTAAGTCTTTAAGTCTTTGTATCTTATTTCCTATTTCAGAGAAAATACAGACCATCTGTACATTAGATAAGTATTTTTCACACAATGTAAATTATTCTGTAAATACTATTTTATAAATCTTTTTCCTCTTACAATAGATGATGACTATTTCTTGCAGGACTGCAAATAGTCTCCTACAATGAGATTTTATAATAATTTTTGAAAGTTAAAAAAATATCTTTCTTATTTTAAAAGTGGGACTTCCCTGGTGGCTCAGATGGTAAAGCATCTGTCTACAATGCGGGAGACCAGGGTTTGATTCCTGGGTCAGGAAGATCCCCTGGAGAAGGAAATGGCAGCCCACTCCAGTACTATTGCCTGGAAAATCCCATGGACAGAGGAGCCTGGTAGGCTACAGTTCATGAGGTTGCAAAGAGTCAGACACGACTGAGCGACTCCACTTTCTATTTTAAAAGCAGTACATGCTCAATGTAGAAAAATTGGAAAGTATAACTAAAAGGAAGAAAAATGAAATACCTATAACCCCATCTCTGAGATGTAATCAGCTGACATAATTTTATATATGTCTATTTTATTAAAATACATTCAGTCACTTCAAGAATATATTGTACAGCACAGGGAATATAGCTAATATTTTATAACTTTAAATGGAGTATAATCTATAAAAATATTGAATCACTATGTTGTACACCTGAAATTCATATAGTATTGTAAGTCAACTATACTTCAATTAAATATGTATATATGTAAAACTACAAGAAAAAATAGGCTCTGTTAGGCATCACTCTATATCATTTTTGATATATGAATCTTATCTCATTGAATTCTCATAACATATTGTATAGTTGCTATTATGACAATAATCTCCATTTTCTAGATGAAGTGACCCAGGTTCTAAGAACTAAGTATACTATCCAAATTTACATTACAGTAAGCAATAAAATAGGATTTGGAGGGAGGCAGTCTGCCTCTGGAGGCTGAATTCCTAACAACTCATCTACAGAGCTTTAAGCTTATAGAGAATATCTTCCCATGTTAAATATTTAATGATAAATATTACTTTAATATTAGCATGGAAACATACACACTACCATATGTAAAACAGATAGCCAATGGGAATTTGATGTGTGATGCAGAGCTCAAACCTGGTGCTCTGTGACAACCTAGAGGGGTGGGCTGGGGTGGGAGATAGGAGGGAGGTTCAAGAGGGAGGGGACATATGTGTACCTGTGGCTGAAACCAACCCAATATTGGAAAGCAATTATCCTTCAATTAAAAATAAACAAATTTTGAAAAAAGAAGTATTACTTTCTATGTCGTGCTTATAGAGATCTACCATACCCCCGATCAGACAAATACTGAGTTTTGTTTACACATAGTTGTTTTCAGATTTTCATGTTCCATTCATGGTTATGTGTGGAATTACTTTTATGCTATGGGTAAATTCTCAATTTAGCTTCTTCCAAATGGTTAACCAGCCCTCCAAGTTTTATTCATTGAGTAACCTTTCTCTAGTGATTTAACTGCTACCTTTGTTCTTGCTTCTATCTTCTCTTGCTTTCCCTGGAAGCTTGTTTTATTTAGTATCTGCTATCTCTCCTGGATCTTGAAAATCTGAACTAGCTTTGAACTTTCTGTATATTTACTTGGTGAATTGATTGCTATACTTGTTCATTCAATGGTATTTATATGGAATACAAATAAGTATATAAGATTTTAAACATATTTTTTGAGGCTTAAAGTCTACATTTATTATATGCCAGGCAATGTCCTTAATGATTTAGAAATATCTCATCTAATCCTTATAACAAGGCAGTAAGGGAGGTACTTGTTTTTAGTCTCCAGTTTTCATATGAAAACATGAAGAAGTAGCTTGCCTAAAGTTTCTTAGCTGGTAAGTAGGGATTTGGGGTAAGTCGATAGTCAATTTCCATTTAATGCAATAAATTTTAATTATCATGGGGAAGTACAGGGTTCTGTGAGAGCTCTTAGCAAGGGCCATGAGGGCCAGGAAAGGCTTTCAGATAAAGAGACATCCAAGTGATTCCTAAAGAATGAGCAGTAGACTGAGCAGAGACTCCTGATGGGAACTGCGAGTGGGGAGGGGGAAGTGGAGGTAGAAATAGTTAAGCTGGAGAGAACCACAATATAAAGTCCTAGAAAAGAGAGCAATAGAGAATGTTATGCACTAGAAACTGAAAGAAATGATGTGTGGTTGGGACAGAGGGTGGGGTAGGGTGGGAGGGAGGTGAAAGGTTCTGGGGTTGGAAGGGTCAACAGGAGTACATCATCTTGTGAGTCCCTTTACGGAAATGTAACTGCAGTTAAATATCAGAGGAGATTGGGAAGGGTTTTAAGCAGGAGAAAGGTTAGCTGCTGGGTAGAGGATGGATGTCAAAAGGGGCAAGGATATGGGCAGAGTCAACTGTTTAAGGGGTTCTTGCAACAATCTAGGTGAGAAATGATGTTGCTTGTAGAGCAGTAGAAATGAGATGAAGAGAAACAAACAGGTGGATTCAGATGTTTCCTCTAAAGGAGTTTGGCTGAACAAGCAGTGAAAAGAAGGGGACTCAGTGATTACAATCTGGCCCTTGACCTAACCTAGTAATTCTCCCATATTACCATCTACAGCTTTGGTTCAAATGCAGATAATAAACAGACTAGACTTCCCTGGTGGCTCAGTGGTAAAGAATCTGCCTGCCAATACAGGAGACACAGGTTCGATCCCTGGATTGAGAAGATCCCCTGGTGGAGGAAATGGCAACCCACTCCAGTATTCTTGCCTGGAAAATTCCATGGTCAGAGGAGCCTAGAGGGCTACAGTACATGGGGTTGCAAAAGAGTCAGACATGACTTAGCAACTAAACAACAAATAACAATAAGACTTAATGTGCAGAGGAGAAAAGATAACTTGTCTAATCACAACCTGATAACCTCCTTCACCACTCACTAAGTCTTTACTGAGGGAGATCTGCAAAGTTTATAGATGTGGCAAATGTTAAGAACGTTATCTCTAGTGGTGGGATTAGGCAAATTAAAAAAAAATTGCAGCGTTATTGAGATATGTTTTGTGTACCGTAAAATGTACTCATTTAGAGTATTTAGTTGAGTGGTTTTGGGTATATACAGAGTTGTGCTACCATTATCACAACCTAATTTTAGAACACATTCAGTATCTCAGAAAGAATCCCTGTACCAGTAAGTAGTCATTCCCTATTCACGTTTTTGCACTTCACCCAGCCCTGGGCAACCATTTAGCTCATTTCTGTAGAAATGGTAGGATTTTTCTATTCTGGACATCTCACATAAATACCATCATACAGTATGCAGTCTTTTGTGGTTTGCTTCTTTCACTTAATGTAATGTCTTCAAGGTCCATTCTTGTTAAAGCATCCAACAGTACTTCATTCCCTTCAATGGTTGAATGGCATTCCATTGTCTGAATATACCACGGTTAGTTTATACATTCATTAGTTAGCGGGCATTTGAGTCCATTCTACCTTTTGGCTATTAAGAAGACTGCAGCCGTGAACACTGACTGCACACCTTTTTGTGTGGAACCGTGTTTTCCAAAGCCGCCACACCATCTTATATTCCCGCCGGCAGTGTGTGGCAGTCCCAGTCTTTGCGTCTTCTTTAATACCTGCATCCCAGTGGGTGTAAAGTGGTATCTCACTGTAGTTTTGCTTGCATTTCCCTAACAACTAATGATGTTGGGCAATTTTTCATTGGCTATTTGTAGATATTCTTTGGGTAAATGTCTAGACAAATTCTTGGCCTATTTTAAAAACTGGGTTATTTATCTTTGTAAGCATTCTTTACATATTCTAGACACAACTCCCTTATCAGATGTGTGATCTGCAAGTATTTTCTCCTATTCTGTGGGTTATATTTTCCTGATGGTGTCCTTTCATGCAGAAAATTTTAAAGTTTGATGTAATTACATTTTTTCATTTGTTTGTTTACCTGTGCTTTATAAGAAACCATGGCCTAATCCATTAGTCATTAAAGGATTTAAATCCTTTAATGTTATTAAAATTTGTTCCTACGATTTCTGCTGGGAAATTTGTAGTTTTAACTCTTACATTTAGGCAAAGGTCCAAATTGAGTTAGTTTTTGCATATTGTGTAAGGAAAAAGTCCAACTTCTTTCTTTTGCATGTGGTTGTTCAGCACCATTTGTTGAAAAATTCCCCCATCTGAATTGTCTTGGCATGCATAATTTTATTCATTATACTTTCTTTCCCCAAATTACCGAAAGACTGAAAGAAAGAACATCAAATCCACAATTCTCCTCCTTTTAATAGCAAAAGCAGTAGCTCTTTAGAAACAGCATATCATCCAAACATTTCAGTTGAGTTGGATTTAGCTGGGGATCTTTTCTGACATAAGATCAAGTCATTCCTTTATCTTTTCCTCCCTATGAAAACAGCCAGTCTCCTCTCAAGTCCTACTGTTTTAGAGTTTATGAGAGCGGAACTAAGCACCACTGAAATTTCGGCATAAGAGTAAAGAGAAGCTCCTTAAAAATAGCAAATAATTTCCTTAGGGATGTTATGTGTCAGAACGTGGGAGAAGTTACTCTTGTGCTGGGGTAGGAAATAAATGTAGTTTAGCTCCAAGAGTTATTTGATTATAATGCCAATTTAAAAATCTTGTCAAGGTTTATGGAGAAGCACATAATGTTTGGCATTATACATCTGCCAAATGTAAAATGCTTAACTCCCTCAGAGGACATTGCTGGTAGTATTGTCAACTGTATCAGTCTTTGATGAAAGTATCTTGGTAACAGGTAACACTGTTAATGGTTTCACCCAGTGAGATCTTTTGGGAAAAAAACTTAAGGAAATACTCTAGGAGGTAGAAAAAGTACATACAAAGATATGTTATTTACCAGAGGCAAAAATGGAAAAATATCTCATTTTTGAAACATTGAAATAGAACCCTAAATAATAACTGTGGTCTGGTAATCACATGAGTGCACATACTAAATAGTGTTGAAGCAACCTAAACAGAATTTGCACATACACTTTAATTGAAAATGGTCTAACGATGGATGGACGCTGACAAAGCTTAAAATTAATATAATATTAAAATCCATTTGATCTTTTTGCACAGAAAAAAGGCTACTTGAATGTAAAATGGAAGTAAAATTCTTCCTGAAAGCCAAAATAAGCAACTTTTATAAGCATAAGATAAAGTTAAACAAAATAAATCTCTTTTTCTTAGTTATTTCCCAGTTTGCTGAATCCTCATTTTAATAGCTAGGAAAAAAGAAAAAAAACTTTGGAAAGAAGAAAGTAAAGATTTCTCAGAATTTAGCTATTGAGAATTCTCATTCCTGAGAAATGCAATCCATGCCTTAATGAAGCATTATTTCTTTGATGTTGATGAATTACATCAAGAATGTATCTGCACAGAGTTTGGGGTGAGAAAGAGTGAGGTTTCAGTTGGGGATACAGGGAGGTATGCTAATTTACTGGGGCTGCTGTAGCAAAATACTAAAACCACAGAAATGGACTCTCTCCTGGTTCTGGAGGCTGGAAGTCTGGAGGCTGAAGTCAAGGTGTCAGCAGGACTCTGAGGGGAGCCTGTTCCATGCTTCCTCCCAGCTTCCGGGGACTCCCATCAGTCCTCGGCGCTCCCTGGCTTGTAGACACATCATTTCAATCTCTGCCTCTGTCATCACATGGCACTCTCTCCCTGTGTCTCTGTATCTTCTAAAAGGGTATGGATTACAGGCCCACCCCACTCCAGTATAACGTCATTTTAACCAATCACACTTATAATAACCATCAGAGGTACTGTGTTCGGACCTCAATGTTTTGGGGAGGACAAAGTAGTGATAGTTTCTCAGTCATGTCTGACTCTTTGCAACCCCATGGACCGTAGCCCTGCAGGCTTCTCTGTCCATGGAATTCTCCAGGCAAGATTATTGGAGTGGGTTGCCATTTCCTTCTCCAGGAGATCTTCCCGACTCAGGGATCCTGCTTTGCAGGAGAGTCTTTACCACCTGAGCCACCAGGGAAGCCTACTATCAAGAGACAGTATGAAGACAGGTCAACTTAAAAAGTATCAGCAGATACATGCTTGACTTTATCTTATAATCTATAGACAATACATTAGAATATGTAATAAATCCATACACCTTTTCCAAAGGAATACCCAAGACAAAAGGGAGGACAAAATTCAACCCTTAACAGGTGGCCCTGGAAATAATTTAACTAATATACTATTCTGATTCATTCCAGAATGTTCTCAGAACAAAATCTAGGCCCATGACAGGTCCTAGGAGTATCCAGTCAGGAAAAACAGTTGGTAATGGGAGATTAACTCAACATTCAGAAAACTAAGATCATGGCATCTCGTCCCATTACTTCATGGCAAATAGATGTGGAAACAATGGAAGCAATGACAGACTTTATTTTGGGGGGCCCCAAAATCACTGCAGATGGTGACTGCAGCCATGAAATTAGAAGACGGTTGCTCCTTGGAAGAAAAGCTATGACCAACCTAGACAGCATATTAAAAAGCAGAGACATTTCTTTACCAACAAAGGCCCGTCTAGTCAAAGCTATGGTTTTTCCAGTAGTCATACATGGATGTGAGGGTTGGACCATAAAGAAGGCTGAGTGCTGCAGAATTGATGATTTTGAACTGTGGTGTTGGAGAAGACTCTTGAGAGTCCCTTGAACTGCAAGGAGATCCAATCAGTCCATCCTAAAGGAAATCAGTCCTGAATATTCATTGGAAGGACTGATGCTGAAGCTGAAACTCCAAATACTTTGTCCACCTGATGCAAAGAACCAACTCATTTGAAAAGACCCTGATGCTGGGAAAGATTGAAGGCAGGAGGAGAAGGGGACAACAGAGGATGAGATGGTTGGATGGCCTCACCGATGCTATGGACATGAGGTTGAATAAGCTCCTGGAGTTGGTGATGGACAGGGAGGCCTGGCGTGCTGCGGTTCATGGGGTCGCAAAGAGTTGGACATGACTGAGTGACTGAACTGAACTGAATGGAGGATTGGGCCTATGAGAGTAGGATGGATTGCTCTAATAGACTGCTGACTATCTATTTTTCCTGAGAGGGTGGCCTCACTTCTGGCTGACCAAGGAAATAATGGTTAAGCCTGATGTGTGAAGACAGATGGAGGCTATTGCAGGGGAGCTTCTCTTCCCTTGATTCTGTATTTCCACATAGAGGAACACACAGTAGAAAAACACGCCTGTCCTCATCCCTTCCTCATTCAGCTTTCTCAATGGAGGAGGAGTGACTAAGCTGATTGGTGAATTTGGAAGATGGCTCTGAGCATGTTCTAACCATCCTCTTTGTCTCCTCTTTAGAGCCGGCTGCCTGTATGTCCTCTGTTCTTCAGTTGTCCAGTGCTGCTTACGACCGGATGGGTAAGTCTGCCCAGTTCTGGGGAGGACGGCAGATGGAGATTAACCCATCACTTGGCCAAGAGATCTAAGCCACATTGTCCAACCTGGTCTTTATCTACAATGGAAATGTGTCTGCATTTCCTGTAATAAAGGTGATATTTTGATTTTCTTCTGCCTATTTTCTCTATCTAAGCTTCATATGGTTCCAAATTCGGGGTGGGGGGAAAGATGCCTCTCTAGGTTTCTTGCACCTCCAGAAAAGGATGCACTTAGCTCATTTGCAGAGACTCCCTCTGTGCCAAGATACCAGATGTGACAAGCATAAGGGAAGAATATGGAGGATGCCTGTTATTAACCTCCATCTCCTAGGCTCTTCCTCCTTTCACAGTCATGAGTGAGGGGCAGGATGTGCTAAAGCCCTGAAAGGGGCAGTGGTGAGAATAAGAGGATGCTTTGTCCATTTCTAGCTGCTTTTGGGCTCATTTATCAATCAGCAAACATTTAAGGAGAGTCTGCTCTGGGCAAGGTGCCATCCTAGTCCCCACCGGGAACACAAAGAACCGTAAGGCAAACAAAGTCCATCCTCAATAGATTTATAGTCTTGTTGGAGAAACAAGGCACATAAAAAAGATAAGTTACAAAACAAGACAGGATGTGGTTAGTGCCAGTGAGTTTTACAGGCAGTGAAAGAGCCATGAAAATTCAGAGGAAGAAGAACACTGTGGAACACTTTGAACTGATAAGAAACTAGGGAGACTTGTAGGAGAAGAGAGTATTCCAGGCCAGGCGAACTGTGTGTTAAAAGTTAGAATGTTCAAGATATTTTAGTAAGCAATTGGAGCAAGGTTTAAGGAGTCCTCGCTCTGTGAAGCCAGGGGATGAAGTGGATACAGGATAACGTGGTTGTCAAGAGAGTGGGCTCTGAAGCCAACAGTGTAGACTGGAACTCCAGCTTGGACTCATTGGGCAGCTCTAGGGCAAGTCATTAAAGTCTACAAGCTTCAATTTTCCCATCTGTGTGCTAGGTCCTGAGGTTACAACACTAAGTAACCTTTTTGTTATTTTGTGCTTACTGTATGGCAGGGGTGCTATTTTAAGAACTTTATGTGTTAATTTATTTAATCCACAAGTAACCCAGGAAAGTGGGTGCTTTTATTAGCCTTGTTTTATAAATGAAGAGGGCTTCCCTGGTGGCTCATATGGTAAAGAATCTGCCTGCAATGCAGGAGACTGGGTTCAATCCCTTGGTTGGGAAGATCCCTGGAGAAGGGAAAGGCTACCCACTCCAGTTTTCTTGCCTGAAGAATTCCATGGACAGAGGAGTCTGGCGGGTTACAGTCCATAAGGTTGCAAAGAGTCGGATACAATTGAGCAGCCAACACTACTGCTAAAATGAAGAAAGTGTGGTCCAAAGAGGTGAATCTCCTTGCTCTAGGTCTTACAGCCCACAAGGAGCAGAGGCTGGATGCCTACCCAAGCAGTCTGGTGCCAGAACCCATGCTCTTAACTCATTGTGTGAGCTGGCCTTTGAGATGGAAGGTTCTCAAAGTGTATGGCAGGGCGATATGTGATGGCCCTATGGTAATGACCTTGAGCACCAGATAAAGAAAATAAGAATATCTTGTAACTGGAATTCTTTTCTGTCTACTGTTTTGCTGGTTAAATAAGTTGCTTTGGACTTATAATTATAGGTTCCATGTGGCCACTGAAGGCCTTGCAGGAGAGACAAATAAAAAAACTATTTTAGAATTGTTCATTCTGTGACATAAATTGTGGTTTGGCGAGGAGAGAGTTTGGAGGTAGCGGGCACTAATTATAAGGGATGATAGGCCTGGATTTAGGGCAGGGGCTGTGGGAATAAAAACTAAGGGACCTATTTGAAAGATGCTAAAAGGAAGAATATTAGCATCATTTAACAATGCTTAATATACTGGTCTGTCATAATATTTATGACAGATACAGAGTTGTGTTTTTTAAAGGACTCTGCAATCTAATTAATCTATTCAACATGCCAAGAGATGCTGTTAATTGTTAAAGGAGGCAGTTGATCTTAAGAATGCATACTTTTCTTTCATAGTCCAGTTTTTATTTGGTTTTAATGGTATTGTACATTGCCTGAGAGAGGTAAGAGAAAAGAGACTTCATATTTGTTTACTGTGCTAAGTTTTGAGGCTACTTAAAGAATAGCATTTGAGAAGGGGTAACCTAGAGTTAAAACAGGAGCTTGCTGATGGGTGGATGTAAAAAGGTGACAATTCTTCTGGCCACATCAGTTCTATGACAACCTCACAATTTAGAGAATGAAGTACATCTGCTAATCTTCAAGAGCAATGTTAGAAAAGTCAATAGCTGTATTTGCTTGATGTTTTAGGATTCAGTGGTCTGGAAATGGAAGAATGGTTCATAATACCTTTGTTCTGTTTGAGGCCAGGTGGGAGAGAATTTGAGTTCCAAATTCCACTGGGGCAGGAATATCTAGTCCAACATTTAACCCCTTCCTTGGTTGGCTATGGAGACCTCAGCAGAGGAGGCTGGAAGGTTTTGTGGGTTAGGACACGAACATCTTTGGGGGGAACTATCATTCTGCCTACCCTGGAGGGAGAAATCTTTAGGTCATTCAGTCCAATTAAGATGAGGGAATGCTTTTACAAATTATCTGCAAATCAGTGATTTTTCAAGACTGCTTTACTATAAAATAAAACATAAAGAAAAATATGCAAAACAAATATATAGCTTATGAATTAGTATAAGGCAAATACCACTGTAACTTCTACCGAGGTCTAGAAGTTAAACTTTGATGGCCACTGCCCAAGCCCCTTCCTCCATATGCCCCTTACCTACTCTAATCAGTAACCTGCAAAATTACTCATCACAATTCTGGATAAATTAATTTTCCTCTGTCTTGCAAGAGTTTCAAACTCTAGAAATTTGTAGGATCTCTGATTATCACAACTGAATAAACTGAGTACTTGGAAACTTTTACACAATCAAGTGCAGCATGAAGCAAAATGATTGCCTCACGTAGAGAAAAAGAATGGGATTAGGTGAAAGGCACAATAAACAATATATAATCTTTCTTTTTCCTTCCTTGGCACTGGTACAATTTCTTCTCTCTAGCTATGGAGAAGAAATAGAGCCTGTGAAGCCATGCTTCCCATCTCAAGTTCTTTGTGCTTTAAGGAGAATGTTGATGCTCAAGATCTCAGCTTGGGGCCCCTGAGGCATCAATCAGCACATAAAAGTCATATGGACAGATTGCCATCAAGCTTTCTGCGTGACCCACACTAAGGCATCTTACAAAGCTCCTTATATAATGGTAACAATAATAATATAATTAAAGTATACATATGCTTGAATGAATGATTCTTTCTGGGAATAAAGCACTCACAGGGGCAATTTCTTGGGGGAGTGGGAGTGTTTTTCACACTTGAGCTATGGAAGTAAGTCACCACTGGGGAAATCACAAACCAGCTATTTCATTATCATTATACAAAATCTGCATGGAGTTTTATTGCCTCATCACCCTTATTAATATGGCATTAAGTTTACCAAATTACCTAACTCTAACCCCAAATGTTTTGTTTAATACTGTGTTTTTGATTCCTGTATCAGACAGATGGGATGCCATGTGCTGGGGCCCTGTCAAGTTGGGAAATTATACATTTGATGATTATGAAATTGGGCTTGATTGATTTAATCACCGTAATCACTGGCATTGTGCAAATACGCAACCGGGAGGTTTTCATTCTGACAATTATGTACGATGAAGTCATGCTACATGGGGGGCTCATCCCTGTGTTTATTTCTGCCTAAATGGGAAGGAGGATGGAGAACTAGGCATGATCCAGGGTACAGCACTGTTGGGTAAGTCCACATCCCACAGCCCAGGAAAGACAGGTTCAAGTAACCAGCTTGATGAAGTCACTGTACTGTACCTGGTTCCCACTGGATTTGGGATGCAAAGATTCTGTATCTAATTCAATAGGTGATTATGCCATTACCTCTCAAGGAGGATTAAAGGGCAGAGTATCTGGCACATGGTAGGAGCTCCCTGAGGTCTGCTTCTTTTCCCATGATGAGCCCTTTGGGGAGTCCAGGGGTGGGGCTCTCCAGACCATCACCCTCCTCTGTAACCACCTGTTACCGTGAACACCCTGGGGAGAAGCCGGCTGGAGGGGCATGAGTGCTTTCCTCCCTCCTGGCACTAGAGATGGTTCAAGTTATTGACCAAAGGAGTCACTGGGAAGTGGTACAGAATCAGGGGAGCTAGCCGGTTTTGGGGAAAGGCTTTGAGGAAAGCCATCAAAGCCTAAGCCAGTCTCATCATTATCAATCTCAGAACTCTGGCTGGGAAAGAAGCATGCTGTAGCTTGGGAAACTGGCTCATTTTCACCGTGTTCTGGGGAGTGATTTGGAAGGAGGCTATGTGTAGGAGGGTGGAAATGGGCACTGAGAAGGGGGAAGGATGCAGGGGGAATCCTGGGACGAAGCTATTGCCCAAGGGCAGTGTGAAGATCACAGTGGAAGGGATGAGAACTCTGAAGACCATCTGCTCCAACCCCTTCATTTTGCTGCTGAGCGACTGAGACCTGGCAAGAGTGATGAGGATTACACAGCTAACAGGAAGTCAAGCGGTCCCTCCAACACAGGTCTCCCAACATGTCTTGTACACGTTTCCTAGGTGACTTGCTGCACTTACAAATTCGTTTACAACATCTAATTGGCCCCTCGCCGCAACAAAAGATCCTGCATGCCCCACCAAAGACCTGAGGCAGCCAAACAAATGGATAAATAAATATTAAAGACACATATAATTGGTTCCTCTTCTAACCAGCATAAAGCTTCCATTAGGGCAAAACTTTGCTGCATGAATTAAAGCATATACTGGTCATTTTCCTGTGAGTTAATATGAGATCTAATTTAATCCTCAAGGGAGCTCTGTAGGTAGGTATTTTCATTATTTGCTTTTATGGATGAAGATAATTGAGGATTCAGAGAAGGTTCATGATTCAGAGATTAAGTGTCAGGCCCTTGAATTGTAACTCAGGTCCTCAGAGTCCCCCAAGCCCCACGTCTCAGCTGCAAGACCCCCAGCCCTGTGAAATATAGTGAACTTTCATACTTCACACCTTGACCCCGCGCATCCAAGGTTGACTTCAATTGCCTTTCCTATATCAAGGATTTGTATTCAGCTATCAAGCAATAGCTTAAGGATTCTGAGCTACTATTGGCACCAAGAGGGAAGGCGAGCCCTGTCTCGCCTGGTGGGGAGCATCTCTGGGGTATTTTCAGTGTCTGCTCCTGATAAGGTCACTCCTTGTTGAGCAAAAGCACTTTTCAAGCCCAGCCTCCAGCCAGACAACCCATGGATTAGAATCTCAGTTTGTAACAAATCCTTGTGCTTGCTGCTGTATCAGCGATTCTAGCTGGGGCAATGGTGCTCTCCCAGTGTTTGGAGACATTTTTCATGCTGGACATTTTCACCTGCTATTTCAAAAATAGCAGGTGGGGAATGGAAGGTTGCTACAGGCCTTTAATGATAAGAGGGCAAGGTTGCTGCAAAAACAAGCAGGACTGGAGTGAGGCAAGTGAAGCACCTAGGATGCACGATTTAAGGAGGCACTTACTCTCAGAGTCATGCAAATGATGGATTAATACTTGCAGTCCCTGAAAGCAAGTGCCTCCTTAAACTGTGTGCCCTCGATGTCCCACTTGCTGCACCCTAGTCCCTGGCCTGCCGTAAAGAGCCTATGATGCACAAGACAGTCTCCAGAAGCACAGTTATCCAGCTAACCTGCCGTAGTGCCCAGGGTAAGAAGCCTGAACTACATCAAGGTATCAGTTGCCTGAACAATACTGAATAGAGTTACACCTTTCGTAGACAGTGCCTTTGACTCGTGGCTGCTTCTACAGGTGGCCAGTTATATCAGCTCATTGCTTTTCTTTCTTTTCAACCAGTTTCCCATCATTAGACAAGTTTTTTTACAGCACTGGTGAGAGAGTACCTAGGTGTTTCAGGGCAATGGCTCTCAAATTTTAGCTTGCATCATTATCACCTAGAGCTTGTTTAACCACAGACCTCTGGGCCCCACCCTAGTGTCTCTGATTCAATAAGTCTGGGGTAGGGCCACCTGGAAATGTCATTTTTGCACGTGCTCCCAGGTGATACTGTTACTGCTGGTCCATTGACCACAGGTTGAGGACCATTATTCTAGAACCTGGCTCTGCAGAGGTGGTCCAGGAACCTGGGAGTATCTGATCACCTGGGAGAAACAGACTCTCCAGCCCTCCCTTGTTGAGCTGCTATGGGTAAGAATCTGAATTTGCAAGTAAACAGATTCCTAGGTGATTGACGTGCACATTAAACTCTGAGGAGCTGGCCTCGGAAGCAGTGGTTCTCCATTCTGGTTGCACATTAGAACAACCAGAGGAAGCTTTGACTTACTGAGTGAAGAACCTTTATTCACTATTCTGAATCACTGGGTGCGGGGGTGGTGGGGGGGAGGGGAGGTGAGATCCAGCATACACATGAATTGTCAAGGCTCCCAGGAAGCCACCAGACTGCAGTCTGAGGTGGACGGATAGGTCCAGGACCAGTGCAAGGGTGGGTTTCACTGACAAGGTTCCCTGTGACCCATCCTGCCCTGCTCTCCAACATCACCTCCTTCCACTCTCTCTCACTTGCTCAGCCAGGCTTCCAGCCACTGTCCCTCCCCTATTTCTGTTCTTCCACCCTTCTGAGCTCACTCATCTCAGGACATTCCTACCTCAGGCTTCCCTTCCTGGAGAGACTTCCCCAGAGTCCCCTCCCACCAATCCCAGACAGCTCTGCTCTTTATCTCCCACTGCCCTGTCTGATCTTCTTCAAGGACTTGTTACTCTTTAGGTGGAATTATCTATTGATTACATGTTTATCATCTGCCTCCTCCACCAGAGCAAGACAGAACTGCTTCACAGAGTAGGTGCTCAGTAAGTGTTTGTGGGATAAACAAAATAAATTAGTTTGGGCATAGTTTTAAGGCTCAGAGTTCAAATGCCTTTTCTTAGAGAGGTAAGATATCTTTGCAGTTCCTGGGTAAAGGGAGTCTGGGAAAAGAAGAGAGCTGAGGCAGGCAAAGCATGGAAGCTGCAGGGGAAAGAGGGGGCATAACCAAAAGGCCCTGTTGTTGGTGAGAGCAGAAGGAACCATGAAAAACAGAAACACCTAATCTGGATGTTTACCTCGTGAGAGATGTGCTGGCAATCCCTTTCTCCTCTTCAACAAAGTCTTCAGAAGAGTCTCCGTCACCCAATAATAACTTTGGAGGGGAGAGGATTATTATGTTGTTGTTGCTGTTTAGCTGCTGAGGACTATTTAGGGGAAACTGCAAATGGTTCTGAATTCTGCATATGGATTGCCACGGGGCTGAGAATGGAAGGGACAGGTTTCAAGAAGTGAGAAGAAAGACTGAGGAGAGCTAGTAACTGGGCTACTTCTCAAATACAAAGCCCTGCCCTTTCTCCCATGACAGGTAAGTGGGACCCTTTTGGGGAGGAGCCCGAGAATGTGTTCAACTTAAAGTTATAACGGTAATCTGTGGGGAACCACACATCTCTCAGGGTATAGCTTCTAGGCCCACATGAACACCATCTCTGGGTGCAGAGAGAGAGCAGGGAGAGGCTGGTGAGCCTGTGTGGCTATGTTTTTAAAGAATGGTGGGGTGGAGAGAAGGGTAGAAATTCTGAAGGTGGGAAATATTGGGCTGATTGTCAGGAGGGACAAAAGGGTAGATTTTAATTGAGTCCCTGGTGTCATGGTATGGTGGGTAGGAGCCCACATTCTGCAGTCAGATGACCTGTGTTTGAATTCTGGCATCATTATGAATGAGCTGTGTGATCTTGGGCAAATAGCATAAATTCTTGAAGTACCAGTTTCCCCATTGGAAAATAGAGATCATAATAGTACCCACCTCATGCTAGTGTGAAAACCAGATGAGATAACCCATGTAAAGCCCCTAAAACAGTGTCTGGAGCATGCTCAAGTCTACCTATGACTGTATTATTGTTGTTTTCCAGTTGTTACTGTCGCCATCACTGTGGTTGTAGTTGTTGAAGAAAATACTAAAATGAATTACTAAAGGGATGATTCATAGAGACTTAGAAGAAGAAGCAAAGACCACCAGCAAGGGTAGCATTCACCATATTTAATCACAGTTTCAGCACAAACTCTTTCCATTCAGAGTAGACATTGGCCAGAAGCAAAGACATGGGTTCACTAACAATAAGCCAGCCTGACATCATTGCTTGATTTTCCAGGGCGACTTTGATTAGAGGGATCAGGGTGACCTGTTGCATCCGGATTCAGCAAGTCACTGACAAACACTTTCAGCATATCCTCATAGACAAGATGGGGACATGTGCTAGATGTGGGGATGATGGAGCCAGTTATGACTGACTGGCTGATGCCTACCTGGCAGGGGCTCTGGCAGCCTACTGTGGCTCTCTCCTATCCCTTTCAAAATTTTAATCGATGGTTTAGCATGGGTATTTTGCAACTTGATTTTTGGCAGCATTATTTTTCATCTTATGCATCATTAAGAGAAAGCCCTGGATACAATACAGATGAAAGGAGAGCTGCTCTGATGAAAGGGTCAGATGACAATGCAGAGGGTGTCCTTCATCTCCTGAAGGAGCTGTGGAAGCTTTAGAGCTCTGTGGTTTGAAAACTGAGCTAGAAGGAGTTAACAGAAGCCACACTTGACAGCTTTGCAAGTAGGAACACTGAAAAACAGTGACTCCACTGCCTGAGAGTGCTGGGTTCCCAAGGCATAGGAGACAATATGAAGAATTGCCCAAGAGCTTGGCCTTTAAATACAGCAGTATGGATGTGACTCTGAACAAGTTACCCAAGCCAAGTCACAAATTCTTCAACTATAAAATGAGAGTAATTGTGCCTACCTCATAAGGTTATTTGTGAGATTCAAGTGGAAAAATGGCCATAAGAGCTTTTGACATATTATTCTTTTTAATATTATTATTATCATTAATTATCTTTACTTGATGAAACCAAATTCAGTAAAACGACATTTAACAGGGTAAAAATAAACTCTTATATTTGAATCCCACAAAGATATGCAGAAACACAGAGGTGGAGTTCATTAGAAGTTCATGTAGGAAAAACACACAGGTATTTTTGTTGCCAATGAAACTCAAGGTAAAAGTCAATCAAAAGTCAGCTTGCTCAATATGACAGGAACAACAGGAAAAGAGCATTTCCATCTTCCTTGCCCCCAGTCAGTCACCCCTCCCATGCTGAGAGTCACACTGTCTCAAGGAAATAAAAGAACTGGACTTTTCAGAGAAGGTTGGTAAAGTCTCTATACACAAATCACAATGTTTGAGGATAGTTGGAGGATTTAGGATATTTACTTTGAAGAAGAGAAACCTCAGAGGAAGGTTAACAGGGGAGAGTCTCTTAGGTATCTGAGTAGGGCTCAGGGATTTAATAATGACTCAAAGGGAGAACTAGATGGTAGAAGCTTCAGAGAGGTAGACTTTAGCTCCATATAATGAAACACTTACCAGGAACAAAGATGTTTGTCCAGCAAAACAATGAATTGCCTGGGAGGTAACAAATTCCCTGTCATGTGCTGTGTGAGTGACTTGGCGGGGTATATTACAGAAGGAACTCATGGGTGGTTAGACTGGATACTTTTTTAAAGCCCTTTCAACTTTGAAAATTGTTTTACTAATGAATTCTGAAATGCTGAGTAATGACTTTATCTTACGGGTGCAGACAAGGATAGGATCTCTTTATTGGAAACGTTTGTTAATACGAAGCCTGGGCCAGTACTCAGGCTGGAAGTGGGGTTGCTCAACTGTTGAGGGACACAGGCATTTTTCAGCTCTTTCGATTGTCTTAAAGCACAAATAAGCAATAGAAAGAGAAGGAGCAAGAAAAGAAGGAAGGTAAGGGAAGGAAGAGGGAGGGAGAGAGGGAGATATCTGTCAAAATACATTCATTTGATCTGAATAGACATCTCCTCAAATAAGATATTTAAATAGCCAATTAGCACACGGAAAGATGCTCAACATCATTATTCATCAGGAAATGAAAAGCCAAACTACAGTAAGATACCACTCCACACCCACTAGGATGGCTATGTCAAAAAGATAAACAATATCAAGTGTTGAGTAGGATGTGGAGAAACTGGAATCTATACATTGCTGGTGGGAATGTAAAATGGTGCTGCAGCTTTGGAAAACAGTTTGGCAGTTCCTCAAATGTTATGGTAAGAGCCAGCAATTCTATTTCTAGGTATATACTCAAGAGAAACAAAAACACATGTCCATGCAAAAGCTTGTACATGAATGTTCCTAGTAGCATTATTAACAATAGCCAAAATATGAAAACAACTTAAATGTCCACCAACTGATGAATGGATAAACATAACATGGTTATTCACGTGAAAGTGAAAGTCACTCAGTCGTGTCCAACTCTTTGCCACCCCATGGACAATAGCATGCCAGGCTCCTCTGTCCATGGAATTTTCTAGGCAAGCATACTGGAGTGGGTAGCTGTTCCCTTCTCCAGGCAATCTTCCCAACCCAGGGATAAAAGCCAGGTTTTCCCGCATTGCAGGCAGATTTTTACCATCTGAGCCACCAGGTTATTTGTGTAGTGCAAGAATATTCGACAGTGAAAAAGGACGAAAACTGATACATCTACAGCAGGGGTGTACTTTGGAAACCTTGTACTGAGTGAAAGAAGCCTATCACAAAAGTGTATATATTGCATGATTCTATTGATGAACTGTCCAGAATAAGCCAGTCTACAGAGACAAAAACTAAACTGGTGGTTGCTAGGAACTGGGGGAGAAGGAAAAATAGACTGTGACTGCTAACAGTATGGGGTTTCTTTGGGGGATGATAAAATACTCTAAAATTGACTGTGGTGATGGCTGTACAACTCTGAACATACTAAAAACATTAAATTGTACACTTTAATTAGGTGAATTGTATGGCATGTGAATTATACCTCAATAAAGCTGTTATATATATACATATTATATATGTAATAGTATACATATATATGTGTGTGTGTGTATATATATATATATATATACATTTTGAAATTCTATGGAACTATTAACTGTTAACTGTAATAGTCCAACTAAACCTTAAGCACTTAGAAATATTTACACCAAGTGTAACAAAGATTGGGAAATGTCCATTAATAAACTCTTCTAAATAAAATAAATACAAATGAAGATAATTATCCTCTAATTAAAAATTAGAAAAGGAAAAGATGAATAGCACAGTAAAAAAAACTGGGTAAGGACAGTGTTTAAGAGAAGTATAAATGAACAGTAAACTCAGACACGCATCAAACTCATTAACAGCTAGAGAAATTCCAATAGAAGCATTTATTGGTCTAGTATTTTTGGAGAGCAAATTGGAAACATGCTAAAAGAATCTCAAAAATACTAATCTCTGTTGATAATTTTACATTTAGAATATAATAAGGAAATAATCAAAGAATATATACAAACATACTATTATGGCATCATTTATAATGGAAAAAATTGTGAAACACCAAATGTATGACAATAAGAAAATAGCTACATACCTTATGGCACTTCCATATGTTGAAATACCATGCAACCATTTAAATTTTGTTTTTGAAGAAGAATATATTATACTAGAAAATGCTTACAATTGTAAGAAAAATACTCACTGCAAATAGAGTGGGATACCAATTTTGTGGGGAAAAATAGCTACACATACAGAAAAAATATACCAAGCATGGAATGGATTACCAATGTTTTCTATTTTTTGCTAGAAACTTCTCTGACCATCCTAAAAGGTCTACAGTGAATTCCTACATGAAGGAATTCACAGTGAAGGTCTACATATATTCCTTTTTGTATTTCTTTTCTTTTGGCGACATTGCATCTGGATTTAGTTCCCCCACCAGAGATCAAACCCACACCTTCTGTACTGGAAGCTCAGTCTTAATCACTGGACCACAAGAGAAGTCCTTTTGTATTTCTTTTTAATCATAATAAAGATAAATATTTAATTTAAAAAATTTGGAACATCAGGCAAACCATTTTAATTCTCACTTAAGAGCAAGGTCTGTCTCAAACTTTAGAGGCAATTGATAGCAAATTTTTATCTCCAAAAGTAAAGCACTATAGATTCACATTTTATTGTTCAAATATAAAAAGAATCAGGGAAATCAAATGTAATAAATATTTTCTAGTTTTGATGAAAATCTTAATGATGAAAGGAAACAGTGAGTGGTGGTAGGGTAACTATTGTTCCTGCTGAAAGGCTGCTCTGATTTTTTGATGGTTTCTAGAAACATTTTCCTTTTTGAAAGCCTAATTATTCAGCATGTACATATATTGAGAACTAAAGTCATCAGCATCTCAAAAAAAGTTAGAAGTTTTTATTCAACCGCATACAAATCTTCTGTCCCCATCCCTGTTTATAATCTAAAGCTGCATAATCAACAGTGGATTCTGGGTACCAGCTTGAATGTCAGTCAAAACTCCATCAACATATGGTCAGTCAGGGCTGCTTGTTTATTTTGAAATAAACTCATGAAGGAAAAGCAGCATTCAGCCTATGAAGCTATGAGAGTTAAACCTTCCCTACAACAGTCAGAGAGAGGTTTTGATATCTCATTCGGATAAATAAGAAAATCCTTTAAGGTGAAAAATGCTTTAAAACAACTGATTTCCCAAATATGACTCTAGTATGAATGAGTCTTTTCCCTTCTACATTCTATTTGTAGACTCTCCAGTTAAATCCATAGATATATAAAGAACACATTGTAGTTCCAGAACTATTTTTGTTAAGCTGAAGGTCACCACCTGTATGTATGGTTTTAGGCACATCCCTTGACTTTTCTGAGCCTGAATTTCCATGTTTTCAATATGAGGATGCTTTTAAATTTTAAAATTATGTAATTCAGTGAAGTCACCACTTTTATTCATACACATACACACAAATATATGCACACCTCACATGAATATATAAATACATAACATTTTAAGTAGTTAATTTAGAGTCAGTCTCATGTATACCAAAGAACTTCTCTGAAGAAAAAAGCCAGCTGGCTCAACCAGTGACCATGAAAAAATGTCCCCTTCCCGCCCCAGCTTCCAAACATCTTCTCATACCACATGACATAGTGTCTGAAAGTCTACCTCCAGAGATTTATTATTTAGGAGTAAGTCTGATTCATTTGTTGTCAGTAATGTTGCATGGTGAATGAAGGTTAGGAGCCTGTGCTCTGGGTTCAAATCCTAACTTTTACTTCATCGTGTGACGTTGGGCAGACTATTTAAAAACTCATTCTTCACTGTTCTCATTCAGAAAATGGAGTGAATATCAGTACCTTTCTCAGGGGTTATCATAAGAATTATGACATATGTATATTCTCTATAAATGGTCATTGTTTCTTCTGGTGGGAGAATTGGTGGGAGAATTTCAGAGCCATGTGAGCATCTCAGGGAAAGATGTGAAAATCCCCCAGGATGGAAATGGTGGTGGAACAAAGCTGACATTACATCACATGCCAGAAACATTTGCTTCAGACTTTAGTGTACTCTATTGAGATGGACATATTTTGGGGTAAAGGTTTAATATGGTTTTCTCTATTTCATTAACAGAAGATGCAGGAGACTCAGGTTTGATTCCTGGGTCGGGAACATCCTCTGAAGAAGGAAATGGCAACCTAGTCCAGTATTCTTGCCAGGAAAATTCCAAGGATAGAGGAGTCTGGTGGGCTATAGTCCATAAGGGGGTCACAGAGTCGGACATCCATACACCTTTGACATGTCACCAAGAGTGAGCAAATTCAGGAAGCCTAGTCATCTTAAATGTGATCCAATAATATAATGTTTTACAAATGTATGCATTTATAAAAAGGATTTTTAAAAAAAATATATGAATTATGTATTTGCCTGGTGTGAAAGTAAGATTATGGCTAAGCTATGGTTTTCCTCCCTTTCCCACTCTTGTTAGAGCCACAGTGCAACCATGGTTTGTGAATTAGGGAGGCAGTTGGTCCCCACCACCTGTAGGGTAAAGGGTGGATAAGGAGCGCTGTGCACAGGCGCATGAGGGATACAGGCAAGGGCGTCATGGAACCATGGTGGGGGTGGGGGAGGTAGGGCCACTGATGCCTTACTCTGCTCCCTTAGCCCACCTTCCCACCCCCAGCACCTCAGAAGCTTGCCTTGGCATGCTGAGGCTGGGCTCAGGGGAAGTAAGGGAGGTGAGTCAGTATCAGATCAGAGAAGCAGGGCGACAGTGGCAGACACTAGCAGAGTGGGGAATGGGCACACATCCTTTCTCTGGTTCTCTGAATGAGCACATTCATTCATTGTCCCAGGCTTCTATCTCAAATTCCTCTGCTTGGCTTCTCTGTGGGATAGTTTTCCCACTTCTGTATGAGATACAAAAACAGGGGTGGGTCTCAAATAGTTGAAATTCTTTTCTCTTTGCCACTGCTTTTGCTCTCCTCCACTTGAACAAAAGGGTGCAGAGTTTGGATGAAGACCAACAGGGTTATAAAGAATTTTATCTTTGGATAAAGCTTTCAATAGCTGCTTTCTGTGTCCTGAGAGCTCAGAGTTGCCTCATGAGTAAGTAAAAGGCACTTATCAACCCAAACAAATATTTTCCCAGGTTTCCCTTCCCCATGGAACCACACTGGATTCTAAAATAAAAACTGTCAGCATAAATTCTTGCTTATCCAGCATACTTCTGCCCCTCTAAGGCAGAAGGAATTCTGAAGTTAGGAAGGAAGGAGATAAGGTTGAATGACAAAGTATGAAACACAATGGAGGGGAGGACTCTTTCTTCATCTCTGTGGAACATTTCCTTTTACTTGGCCCCAGCCTGGGTCTGTACTGAGCCTGCTCTGGCTGCAGAACTGGTAGAAGGAATCCATACTGAGCAGGCCCAGGGTCTCCTGGCCTGTCCCCAAATCCCAATTTAGCCTTGCATCATCTGCAGCCTGGTCTGTCTGGCTTTAGCGGAAAATACCATAGACTCTGGCTTCCCTGGTGGCTCAGTGGTAAAGTGCCAATGCTGGAGACACAGGTTTGATCTTCGGTCTGGGAAGATCCCCTGGAGAAGGAAATGGCAACCGACTCCAGTACTCTTGCCTGGAGAACCCCACAGACAGATGAACCAGGTATGCTACTGTCCATGAGGTCATAAAAGAGCTGGACACACAACACTGAGCAACTAGACAACAACAATAACCATAGGCTGTGGAACCATATAGCTTGGCGTCTAATTCCTATCTCTACCACTTTATAGCTGTGCAACCTTGAGCAAGTCACTTAACCCCTTTGTGCCACAGTTTTGTCATCTATAAAATAGAGTTTATAATAGTGACTACCTCAGAGGGCTGTTGCAAGGATATGATGAGGTAATACTTGTAAAATGCTTAGGAGGTTTTCTGGTACCTAGTAACTGCTCTGTACGTGGTACTTACTTTGCTTTAAGCCTACAGAAGCATGGAGAAGAAGGGGCATTAGTGAAACAGGGAGCTAGGCACATGGTCCCTGGGCTGGCTTCACCTGCTTGATTTACAAGGAATGAACTGATGAAAAATGACCCTAATCAGAGTACATGCCTCAGTCTCAACCTTTCAGAGGTTAATAATGTCTTTACAATTGCTGACTTCTAAAAGATTTTTTCCTCCCTCTCTTTCCTTTTTTAGTAGCAAAGGAAAAACATATTTGTGGTTAAAATTCATATAATTCTAAAACATAGAAAATGAAAACCAAAAGTTCTCTTCCACAAAACCAATTTTCCAAAGGAGTGTTAATAATTATTGGCTTTGTTCAAAAATAAGCAAACAAAATACAAAGAGTAATAGTTTTGTTTGGTTGTTGCTACTTCAGGATCCAAATTCTTTTAGTTCTGCAGAATGAATTCACACAGAATGAATTATTCAGTAGTTAGTGTGACTAACATGGTGCATGTGAACAAATTTAGTCGTTTAGTCAGGGGGTTTTTTTTGTTCCATTTCTAAGTGACTCAACTTGCCTTGTTACTATTGCCTTAGTAAGATTTATTCTTGCTTGGTGTTGCATTTTGCTAATTACACATTTCTGAGATCAAGCAAGCTTATAACATACACACTAAATATTTCAAAAAAATTTCTTAGTGTCTAAATCTCTTCATGCATTAAAGAACATTTGATCTCAGTGACTTGCTTACTGTGTGACTTCTGGAGAATCCAAAAAACACAGTAGGTGGTCAATGTTCCTGTCATTGTCGACATATAAAATGGATGCCATACATTAGGTTGTCAGATGGTCATAATAAAGACTTAATATGTGTAAAATACCTCCATTTAAAATTATTTAGGAGATTGTATTTCTGAAAATTGTTAAACTGGATTTCATCAGAATTAAAAACACCTGCCTTTCAAAAGACACTGTTAAGAGGATGAAAAGACACACCACAGGCTGAGAGAAAAATCTTTGCAAAGTATGTATCTGTTAAAGGACTTACATTGCTCTCCAGTCACAAAGTCATGTCCAACTCTTTGCGACCTCATTGACTGTAGCATGCCAGGCTTCCCTGTCCTTCACTGTCTCCCAGAGTTTGCTCAAACTCATGTCAATTAAATTGGTGATGTCATACAACCTCTGTCATCTCCTTCTCCTCTTGCCCTCAATCTTTCCCAGCATCATGTTCTTTTCCAGCGAGTCGACACGTTGCATCAGGTGGGCGAAGTATTGGAGCATAAAGCCTTTCAATGATATTCAGGATTGATTTCCTTTAGGATTGATTGGTTTGATCTCTGCTGTCAAAGGGACTCTCAAGAGTCTTCTTCAGCAGCACAGTTTGAAAGCATCAGTTCTTCAGCACTCAGCCTTCTTTATAGTCCAACTCTCACATTTGTACATGACTACTGGAAAAACCATAGCTTTGACTATATGGAACTTTGTCAGCAAAGTCACATCTCTGCTTTTTAATATGCTCTCTAGGTCTGTCATAATTTTTCTTCCAAGGAGCAAGCAACTTTTAATTTCATGGCTGCAGTCAACATCCTCAGGATTTTGGAGCACCAAAAAGTAAATAAACGTTTATCTTTTGTTCAAGTCTCCCTGTTTTCTTACATGTACAACTGGTCCAAACTGTGATATATTGGAAAAATTACTCACAACTTTCTAATCTATCAAATTTGGGAATAATTTTATAATAGTTTCTATCTTAAAGAGTTATTGGGAGGACTAAATGAGACAAACATTTAAACACTTGGCACTTATCTGACCTCATAAAAAAACGCTAAATAAAACATAGGCTTCCCTTATTGTTATATTTACATGAACTCATTTCTGACTTAGGAAATAAAATAAGCCTCAAGATCTTAGCTCAGAGACTCCATGTTGTAACAGAGGAAGAGGGCATCCTGGCCCTCCCCTTGGCCCTGGTACCCTGGTGCCCCACGGAGACAGCTTGATGGAAATTCTTCTTGATGCCCTGTACATCCCACACAGCTGCTGAGACTAGTCTTGGAGACCTGGGGAAGCTCTGTCAACAACTCTGCCACCTAAGTTGATCAACTAAATGGACACTAAGCTCTTGATGAAAGTGAAAGAGGAGAGTGAAAAAGTTGGCTTAAAGTTCAATATTCAGAAAACTAAGAACATGGCATCTAGTCCCATCATTTCATGGCACATAGATGGGGAAACAGTGGCTGACTTTATTTTTCTGGGCTCCAAAATCTCTGCAGATGGTGATTGCAGCCATGAAATTAAAAGATGCTTACTTCTTGGAAGGAAAGTTATGACCAACCTAGACGGTATATTGAAAAGCAGAGACATTACTTTGCCAACAAAGGTCTGTCTAGTTAAGGCTATGGTTTTTCCAGTGGTCATGTATGGATGTGAGAGTTGGACTATAAAGAAAGCTGAGCACTGAAGAGTTGATGCTTTTGAACTATGGTGTTGGAAAAGACTCTTGAGAGTCCCTTGGACTGCAAGGAGATCCAACAAGTCCATCCTAAAGGAGATCAGTCCTGGGTGTTCACTGGAAGGACTGATATTGAAGCTGAAACTCCAATACTTTGGCCACCTGATGGGAAGAGTTGACTCATTTGAAAAGACCCTGGTGCTGGGAAAGATTGAGGGCAGGAGAAGAAGGGGATGACAGAGGATGAAATGGTTGGATGGTATCACCGACTCAGTGGACATGGGTTTGGGTGGACTCCGGGAGTTGGTGATGGACAGGGAAGCTTGGCATACTGTGGTTCATGGGTTCACAAAGAGCTGGACATGACTGAGCGACTGAACTGACTGAATCTGTATGAAATGAAAAAGCAGTGGTCTTAGCATCTCCTCCTCTGGAAGGGCTTCCTATCCATGACATACATGACTGGCACTAGCTTTCTTTGTGGTGAGCAATTCCACACCAAAGGGACCTTAATTTTTTCCAGTTGGGAGTGGGGAACTGACTTAAAACCATGAGTAAACACCACTATCTGAGCTGATATCATCCTCTCAATATTTTCAACAGGGGCTTCAATTCCAAGGACAAGTTAATTTTCAGTAAACTTTGTTAGGCTGATTTAAAATGACAGAAGGCAACTTTGCTGGGAGAAAAGGGGTCAGTTACCAACTGGAATTCAAGAGCTTCTTCTCTTCTAACACTGCCAGAGAATGGCCAAGAATGGCAGCTGTAGGTAAACTGGATTCTGAAAAGCAAGAGGTGGGACCAGGGGTTCCACAGGCCAAGTAATTAAAAATGAAAGAGAAGGCTGTAAGTGAGCAAAATCTCTTGACAATAACAAGTTGTTGACTGGCCCTAAATAGCTCAGCAGAACCACATTGTCCCAGGAAATCCTAACCCAAGTGGATTATAAACCTGAGAAAGGAAGGCAGTTACTCAGGACATCTGGCCCTGACATGTTCTCCACCTGGTGATGAAAGGGCCATTGACAAGAAGACTTTGTGTCCCCCCAGCCCCACCACTGCCACACACACACATTTCCCATTAGAGGTGACTAGGGAAGGAGAAGTAGGGGATTCTGGGACCACAAGATCCCTGCTTAACATAAATCGAATTACTGTTCCTGGGTCCTAGAAAGAGAAGCGTCTGGGCTGAGGCAGAGGGTAAGTCACTCTGGGAAACTTCTGTTTCATTTCCCATGACTTCAAGTAGTAGTGAATATTGACAGAACTCATGATATAACCAACATTCGAAGGCTGTAGAAAGACTGGAATAATGTACTAAAAATCATGTAAAATATAAGAATCTGCCTGCCAGTGGAGGAGATGTTGTTTGATTCCTGGGTCGGGAAGAGCCTCTGAAGAAGGCAATCCACTCCAGTATTCTTGCCTGGGAAATCCCATGGACAGAGGAGCCTGGTGGGCTACAGTCCATGCAGTCACAAAAACAGTCAGACATGACTTAGCAACTAAACAACAGATTATAAATTCCTGTATTTAAGTCCAGATTTCAATTGCATGAACAAAGAGTGGGGAAAATCTTGATAATATTTCAACATGATAAAAACAGAAGGCAGCACTGTCCAACCTTCTTCCATGGAATTCTCTATGAGAAGATTCATAGTGTACATTGCATGATATTAATTCATATTTTTCTAACATGAATATATATGCTAGGCATTGTTGTAAGGCTTCAAGTATATTCATTCATTTAATCCTCTGTGGTAGGTACTATTTATATTGCCCTGGTCTCTTTATGGGGAAGCTGAAGGACAGAGTGGAATAACTTAATCAAGGTCGCAGAGCTGACAGAACTGGGATTTAAACCACTCTTAGCTGCTATGTAATAATGCCTCTCTGAGGATTTATAAATAAAGAAATTGGCCTTACTTTGAATTAAAAGTCCACATACTTTGAGCCACCCTGCTGCTGCTAAGTCGCTTCAGTCACATCCAACTCTGTGCAACCCCACGGAGAGCAGCTCATCAGGCTTCCCCGTCCCTGGGATTCTCCAGGCAAGAATAATGGAGTGGGTTGCCATTGCCTTCTCTGATACTTTGAGCACTGAACAGTTTTTTTAAGTTGCCCCATTTCCTTTTACAATGCATGAAAGTGAAAAGGGAAAGTGGAGTCGCTCAGTCGTGTCCAACTCCTAGCGACCCCATGGACTGCAGCCTACCAGGCTTCTCTGTCCATGGGATTTCCCAGGCAAGAGTACTGGAGTGGGTTGCCACTGCCTTCTCTGATACTTTGACCACTGAACACTTTTTTTAAGTTGCCCCAATTATATCTTGTGGACTAGTATTTTTTGAAACAAGCTGGGAATTTGTGCCAAGATTAGTTGACCCCAGTGAAGACCAACAACATGGTATAGTTGCCTCCAAACTGAAATATATGCCCCAAAGGACAATTTTTTTCCCCAGAGATGTAGTTTGACTGTGTGTCCTCTGCTTATCCAGTCTCACCTAGACCATTCTGCTCAGAGTTGTGCATCAAGTTTTCCCATAAACCAAAGATGACCAAGAGTCCCTGAGCATCACTGTTAGATGAGAAAGAGCAGATGTCACTGGGGGACTGTAGTCTGGAGTAGGGCTGAGAGGAAGATATGAACTTTAAGTATCTGAAGGGCTTCTGAGTATTCCTATAAGGACAGAAATGGGATTAACAGGGAAAGTAATAGAGAAGCAGTTTTCCACTCAAAGTGAAGAATTTTTTACAGTATAACAGGCTTCTTAGGAAGTTTCTGGGATGGCCAAGCAGGAGCCAGGGCTGACTGACATGGCCACAGAGACAGCTGTGGTGTGGTGGGAAGAGCGAGGTCGGAGGATCATAATTACAGGAATGACATCCCAGCCAGTCTCGGTTTCCCATCAGTCAAATGGAGGTAAAGACACATACTTCATAGCATTCTGTAAATTGGGAGGGTAGAAAGAGGTTGAAAGACGGAGTGACTGGTGGGGGGTATCACATGGGAAATTGTCTTGATGACACAGTGGAAGTATAAAGTACATATTATCAGACAAACTATCCTAGAGGTCACAGAAGAGAGAGGCTCCCAAAACAAATTAAAAGGTTCAAATCACATATTTGATCCAGTCATTTAAAAACACAAAAGAGATGCAAAGGGGGTAAGGTTGAGTCTCATCAACATGCTGACAATAGGGTTACAAGTGGAGCAGAGGAACCATATGGTATAAAGCCTGGGATGAGCAATGTTCATAAAACAAAGACACACCAAACTGCCAACAAACTGACTTTGTCCCCAGGGACAAGAGCCCTTGTCCTTTGGTGGCAAGTACAGCAGACACATGGCTTTCCTGGTGGCTCAGATGGTAAAAAAAATCCTGCAGCAATGTGGGTGGGTGATCCAGGTTCGATTCATGGGTCGGGAAGATACCCTGGAGAAAGGAAAGACTACCCACTCAAATATTCTTGCCTGGAGAATCCCCATGGACAGAAGAGCCTAGTAGGCTACTAGTTGTCCAGTCATGTCTGAGTCTTTGCGATCCCACAGACTGTAGCCCACCAAGCTCCTCTGTCCATGGGGATTCTCAAGGCAAGAATACTGAAATGGGTTACTATGCTCTCCTCCAGGGGATCTTCCCAACACAGGGATCAAACTCAGGTCTTCCACACTGCAGGTGGATTCTTTACCATCTGAGCCACCAGAGAAGCCCCATAGCACACATGTCATGGGATATATCAGAAAGCCCTGGAGGTGAGTCAATGTCTTCACTACTCACAGCATTGCACCTAAATAGAACATTCTATCCTTCTCCATATTGATAATGTTGATTAATATACTAAAGTAACCAGACCTAAACTGTCTTGTCATCAACAGATGGTTCCTGTTTTTCCCTTACACTCACAAAGATCCTTGCTACAAACTCTGAAATTGAGTTTTAGAAGAAACATCAAAGAATCTCAAAAACAGATGGTATCTGACACCTACCAGATTCTACTCAAGGACAGAATTGGAATTTTCAGAATTCTTCTAGTTATGAAGTAGAGTTTAACCCAAGATCACAAAATAAGAACTAATTACCTAGGACTGAAATAATGAACTTGATTGTGCTTAATGATTCATTGTGAATTACTCCTTAAGCCATCTTGATCTTTCAGCTGAACACTGAATACATTTTCACTTGGAGACATGTCCTAACTGATCCCCCAGATTTCAGAAAACTTTCTATAAAGGCTCTTCTGATAAGTTGTCAAGAAAACTCAGAATAATGACTCTGCATAAAAGATGTCATATATTGATTGATCTTGCTACTTAGAAAAGTAGTTAAATGCTATGCAAAATATACTTACTGTTTTTTAAACTAATGTTTGTGATATAGTTAACTGTATAGGTTCAATACTCAATATCTTTTTGTACTTATATAAATATTTATAAAATAAGACCAAGTACCTCATAAAACATACTATGTCAGAAATAAAATTTTCAGTCTTGTTTTTTCTGTATATTTTTTCATAATGAAAGGGTTGCCTTATCTAAAAATTTGTGGTCAGACTGTATTATGCTCTTTTTTAGACTATATCCCAATGCACTCAAAAGATAATGGTCTTCTGGACCTGTCAGAGGATATGATGAAATCAACTTTAATGGGTGGATAATTACACAAACATTACAAACAATGCTTCTGCTAAGGAAGCACAAAAGATAAATCAACAGATAAGAATGCAACACCTAAAGAGGAACCCTGACACTGCAAAGACAATAGAGCAAGTGAAAAGATGGGACGTCTAGATGTACAGAGCTTCATGTAGCTTCCTGGTCTGCAGAAGCCAATAGCAAGTCACAGCTCTGGAGCTTCTGAAAAGACTGGACTGAATGACCTCATGTTGATACAGGTGAATTGTTTAAAAGATGCTATTTCCATACTGTTTACTATAATAATAATGGACTATAATAACACATCTGTATGATATGTTAGAATGGAAGAATTGAATATTCTGAGAGTGACTTGTAATGTGAGTTTGTTGCTTTGCTGAGAAGACAAAGCTATGCTATAGAAGAAAAAAACCAAATAGGATGGATGAGACTTGTAAGATGTGCCAAGCAAACAGAGGTAGCAAGAAGAACATGAGTTTGTTAAACGTAGATAGAAAAGAATGAATAATCCAGGAAAATCCTAATATTCATGAAGTAATAAATACACATGAGACATATGAAGCACTAACAAGAAAAATTCCAAATACTTAGGATACAAAATACACAAACTCAATGTTCATAAGGCCTTCATTTGGCCAGCCACTGGTGTCAGCCATCATGGCCTATGCATTCTCCTTCCATGAACTACAAATAAAACTTATGCTTCTTCAGTAAGCTAAGTAATGACCTAATTAACGAGGAGGGCATACTCCTGTGTTTCTCTTGACAGTATGTATCACTAGCTCTAGGTATTTTTTGCTTGTGGACCCCTTTGCTCTAACCTCAGTGGCAGTTTTCACAAACCAAAGCATCAGTGGTGAAGGAGAGAGAAAGACTGAGAGAGAAAGAACAGATGAATTTTGCACACCCTAGGATTCAGGTACCATTCAGGTCCTTCCACCCCATTTGCACCATATATTGTGCTACTACCACTTGCTTCTCCCTGTGTGTTTTAAATTTACTTAATAACCCATATGATTTGAGCATTTTAATTTGATCTGTGAGCCATTCTCTTGTGTGACCTCTGGGATAGCTTGCCTGGTCGTGTACTAGGAGGTACACACTGCATCAAGGCAATTTTCCACAAGACAGATGAAATCCAGGATTCTGGAACCTTAATAGCTGTTACGATCACGTCCCCCAGTTAGGTTCCCATGGGACAACTAATTCAGTGTCTGAGGGCTATCCATGGAATCCCACCTGGGGATTTAGGCCCACGGGCTTCATAACTAAATCTTAATCCAAGTGTTTTGGGCCACTTGGAGTGATGAAAAGTTCTGCTTAGATTATGTGTTCACCTAAACTGAATAAGTAGCAGCCTCATCACTCAAACTTGTAACAAAATTATAGCTCAAAAGATCAAGGGGGGGGGGGAAAAAAAACCAATAGCATCTTGGAGACAACGGGTCAAGAGAAGAGTTACATGAACTAGTGTAATCTCACTCTAAGCCTTCCCGTGTCCCTCTACCTGTACCTGATTTCTGGGATAAGGAAGGATTCCACAGAGAAAGCTCACCATATGGACTCAAGGTTCCAATTCCTTTTTTTGTTCACCATTACACACAAAAGCTTTCGCCTTTGTGGTGAAAGCTCTGGTCCTTAGCACCAAGGCCTGGGTTGGGGAGTGGGGCAGGGGGAGGGGTGGCAAGACAGGGAGCCAAGCACTCCACCTGGTGGTCAGAATGTTGTATTAACAAGTTTCTGCCAAAAACTAGCTGCACTTTTTTTTTATGTTTAGTGAGTGGCTAAGTCCTGCACGACTTTGCCACCCCATGGACTGTAGCCCACCAGGCTCCTCTTGGGATTTCCCAAGCAAGGATACTGGCGTGAGTTGCCCTTTCCTTCCCCAGGGGATCTTCCTGACCCAAGGATTCTTTAGCTCTGAGCCACTGAGGAAGTTGCACTAAATGTTATTTAAGCAATTGATAATGATTTGTTCTCTCAAGGGCTCTGCGAATGGTTACAAAGTAGGATACTATAGAAGGAGACCCTTTGTTTGGAATTCGGATGCCCTGGGTGACCTCCAAAGTCCACTCTAAATCCTAGTTCTTATGATGCTTTCATAACTTGTGTCACAAACGCAAAAGACAGTTTGTGACACAAAGTTTGCGATTTCAGGCAGTCCTCACTTTGTACGATTCCAGTATGCATGAATTTTCATTTCCATGATTTCGTTAAGTAACACCAGTTTCTCAACTACACGGTTCCAATTTCAGCTCCTGCAGTATATTAACCATGAGTGATGATGGTACAGATACAAACTACACTTAGAGCCTTCAGTCCACAAATCACTTACAGAAATGACAGACCTGCATCAAGGTCAGTGACTTGTCATATCAGTTTGCACAGACAGCGAAGTGTGTAGTTTTGTTGCCTCCTTATTGCTCAGTGATAAAACCATGTGACGTTTTTACTAAAATGGATAATGGAAAGAGGGAACTGGCCCACAAATAGAGAAATAAAAGTGATAATGTGGTAAATGAAATTCCAACTGAATATAAGGGGAGTTGCAGGAATAATAACTAACTGTGAGAATACTGACACTGAAACACTGGAGAGACTAGACATGCAGTCAGGAGAACGTCCTGAATAAATGAAGGAGAGGGTGAGGATGGCCTAACAGAAGTGATACTGGCAAAAACATTTCATTAGAAAACTCTCAGACATTTTTTATGACCTTGAAAGCACAAAGGACAAAATGTTGGAAGCTGACGCATATTTAGAAAGGAATATGACAATTTGCCAAGGTACAGAAGATGCGTGCTCCATATTGTACATTATACAGAAGTCAAGCACAGTTTAAACTACTTTTGATGTTTTTCACAAAGAAATAAAAACACTTTAATTCTCACTATTTCTAATGTTTAAATTATATTCTACTAAATAAATATTAGTTTTACAATGTTTTCATTTTCCTCCTTATAACTGGCTGTAAGAGAGGTTTTAATGTTTTGACAAACATTTTTAGCTTATGAAACAACGTTCATTTTCCTATTGATTATTAAGATAACTTTGCATGATTTCAGCTTAAGCAGTCATCTTTAGGGTCCTGCATCACCATTTAAAGAGAGTACCGTTTGCAATCTTTAAAGCAGGGTTACAAACTCAAATGACTTCTAGAGCCAGGAAGGTCAGGCAAATGAGGGAAGCAGGAAGGTAATAGACAATATATGACCACAAACTCCCCGGCCTTTGTGGGAAATGGTGGAGACTGTGTCCTAGAGAGCTTTATCCTGTCTAAGAAAGGTGGCCTCTACTCAACTCTGTGGAGAGAAATACAGGCCAGGGTTGCCAGATCCGATTCCTCAATAGCTGCCTGAAATTTGAATGTGAAACCTCCCAATTTTTCAACAAAGACGGTGTTTCAAGCATTAGATGTTCTGTAGGTGACAGAACAAAGAAACAAAGTGGCTGTAGCTGACAGCCTTTAATTTTAAAAGCCTGCAATAGAGCCAGGTCGGAATGGCAGATAGCTGTCTGAGGTTCAGGACTAGGAAGGCTGGGAAGTCAGATGTTAAAGAATTGTTCATGCTTCCCCCCACCTCTTTGTTTTATCTGTGGGCAGAGTGAATCTGAGACCGTCACATCTCTGGAAGACAGTTTCACTACCTGAATGCGTGTAGGGCACCTGAAATGGAGAACTCATTGTTACCACGTCCACGAGGTGTCGTGAAGAAGAAACACCCTGAAAGGATAGGAAGGGGGAAGTTCTGCTGGGTATGTGAAATAGAAAGCACATAAAATACATGGCTGGGGTCCCCCGCAGTGGAGGGCTGCAGGGAGGGGGAGCCCAAGGGGACCACCACGAGAGAAGACAGAGCGAAGGTCAGGAGTGAGGAGTCAGGCACAGAGGCAAACTTCCTCAACGGCTTCACTGTGCGTTTCCCCCCAGTTCTACTTCATATTTATTAGGTCACATCCTGAGCCCCTGAACTGCTTCTGTTTGCCCACAGACTTGGCAAACTATGCCTCAAATTTTTTAATAAGACTAGAAATTGTCAAATTGACTTTTATAACCATCCTTAGATACTTGAGGGAGATTAACCATCTGGAATTTCTATTTAGACAAGAAACAGCAACTTCAGCTCAGACAAATGAGGACTCTGAGTTGGAAGAAATCCTAGAGGCCACGTAGCCAAACCCTCAACCAAAGCAGGAATTTCCCTTTAAAACCCTTGGCCAGAGACCAGCAGCAGACTTCTGCCAGCAACACTCCCCCAAACTTGCTTCACCTTCAGTAAATCCGATATGCAGCTTCACATACGTACTTCTGACATGCAAGAACAAGACAGATGCTGAGTCTGACCACCTACGTGCTCAAAGAGAATAGGACATTTGCAAACGGAGGGTTTGAGGAAAATAGAGTACAACTGCAAACAGAAGATCTGGAAGGCAAATGTGATTACTCATGTAATATATCATTTTCAGTTTGAAAAGAATATCCACCTGATGAGGAATCATCATGAGGGCTGAAACCAATTTTTGGTGAAGGGTTAGCATACACAAACAAGGCCACTGCATTTTGGGAGTCATTTTCTTTGTGTTTTGACTCTACACCAAAGCACTGCTTATTTTTAGAAGTGCTTTATTGACAGTTACAGAAAATTTAGGAAAAACATGCATAATCCTATACATGAATATACTTTTTTACATCTTTCTTCTGACTTTCTTGCTTTGAATACACACATAGTTTTACACAACTGTCATGAAATGGTTCATATTATTTGATTTTGAGGAAGACACTGTTACTTTGTTCCTAAATACTCATTTCTCCCTTCTTTCTTGTTAATAAAACCCTGATCTTGCCTCTAAATGACAATGTGCTTGGTCCTAGGTGATGAATCAAGTTTGGTAACCAGTTGTGATCATCCTGTTCCTCATTTTCCTTTACAGTTAGGGGGTGACCTGTGAACCAAATTTGGCCAAAGAGACACAGGAAATTCCCGTTGGGAGTTCTGGGAACGTTTTCGCTTTCATCATAAAATGGAATTCCCTTACCCCCTGTTCTTACATCAGTCAAAGGCACGATGACTAGAGCTTTGACAGCCATTTTGTGGCCAAGAAGAAAAGCTCAGGGGACTCACAGAGATGTTGGCTTTGAACCAACACTGAAACTGGATTTCTCAGTTTATGAGAAAAATAAACTCTATTTGAGTCACTGTGGTTAGATCTCCTGTTTTAGCTGAATATAATTCTAGTTGATTAAAACATTTTGCTTTTACTTAATTCTTATTCTTTGAAAGAGGTCATAACATTTAATTTTGTCAATATGGTATAATTAAAAAAAAGATGTTTTATCATTGAATAGTTTGCGCTTAGTTATTTGATGTTACAGACAATGCTTCAGTAAGCATCTTTGGGCATTTAGAGTTTTGTTTTTATCAACAATGCATTAAAGGTTATGAGTATCTTAATGGTTCTTAAATTGTTTTGCAAAATTGCTTTTCTGAAGGATTATATAAATGTACAATACCTCCAAGTATATAAACAAATTAATTTCACCATAATTTCATCAGCAATGGTTCTTACCATTATTTTTTGGCTGAATTTTATAGGTATAGGATGCTACTTCAAGTGTGCTTTAATTAACAGCTCGGTTTTAATAGAAAGTTCATGATTTGTATAAAAGAGCTGAGAATTAGGCCAAGGCTCTCTGTGAATAAGCAGGCTTTTGGCCGCCCTCTCTGGATCACGTCTTCTTTTTATTACGAGGGCTGTGCTGGAGAGCAGGACCCCAGCCTTATCCAGCCTCTCAGCTCTGCTGTTTGTCTTCCCTCTAAAGTGATGTTCAGCCTGGACGTGCACAGAGACCTTCTCTGGCATTGAATGTGGCCACTGAGAAGGCCAGGACCCCAGCAGCAGAATCCGCTGAAGAGGCAAAGTGAAAGTCCAAATGAGTCCGTGAGGACGAAGGAGAACAATTCCGCAGAAGAACCGTTTGGCAGGACCTCTCTATGTCTGCAGTGGCAAAGGGGATTGGGCAAAGGGGACGCAGCCCAAGGACAGGCAGGCAACCACAGGGAGAGAGGGCTCTGCTCAGCCAGGCCTGGTCTGGGCAACTGGCAACCCCTAAAGCCTAACCCACGCCTTTGTACGGTTTGTCATCCTCTAGACTCTGCCCAAGGAGGATGAGCTAAGCAAGTCTGGGAATGGTTGCAGGGCCAAAGTATCACAGAACCCCAGGGGGGCACTGCTCACATAGATGACAACACACCAGGCACCCCCTGTTCAGTCCAGTTACAGCTCCCAAGTGTAACGAGGATGGGATGACTGCAGTGGGCTCACCTCTCAACATCACTTCTCTGCTTAAAATACCATCCTTGGCTCCCCTTGTCCCTACAGTTCAAATCCTGAGCATTATGTCCTTCATGAAGTGGCCCCAAGGACCCCCCAGCTCTGTACGTCTTTTCCCTCTTCCCCACCACTTTTCCCGCTTCCTTTAACATGGGCAGTCCAACCATGCTGATACCCTGACATTCCCAGACAGCTCCACTTACTTTCTTTTTTTTTTTTTATTGGTTTTGCCATACAATGTCATAATATCATCATGGGTTTACATATGCTTCCCCTCCAGAACTCCCCTCCCTCCTCCTTCCCCCCCAGGAAATCTCGCTGCACCAGCCCCGAGCATCAATCCTGGGCTGGCGATTGATTAGACATATGATAATTAACTTGTTTCGATGTCCTTCTCCCATATCATCCCACCCTTACCCTCATCCCCAAAGTCCACAAGTCTATTCTATACATCTGCGTTCCTTTTGCTGTCTCGCATGTTGGGTTCTTGTTACCGTCTTTCTAAATTCCATATATATGTGTTAATATACTGTATTGTTGTTTTTGCTTCTGGCTTACTTCACTCTGGATAATGGGCTCCAGTTTCGTCCATCTGAGTAGAACTGCTTCAATAAAAAACGAATAAACAAATAGGACCTAATTAAAATTAAAAGCTTTTGCACAACAAAGGAAACTATAAGCAAGGTGAAAAGACAGCCTTCAGAATGGGAGAAAATAATAGCCAATGAAGCAACGGACAAACAATTAATCTCAAAAATATACAAACAACTCCTGCAGCTCCATTCTAGAAAAATAAACAACCCAATTAAAAAGTGGGCCAAAGAACTTAACAGACATTTCTCCAAAGAAGATATAAAAATGGCTAACAAACACATGAAAAGATGCTCAACATCACTCATTATCAGAGAAATGCAAATCAAAACTACAATGAGGTACCACTTTACACCAGTCAGAATGGCTGCCATCCAAAAGTCTACAAGCAATAAATGCTGGAGAGGATGTGGAGAAAAGGGAACCCTCTTACACTGTTGGTGGGAATGCAAACTAGTACAGCCACTATGGAAAACAGTGTGGAGGTTCCTTAAAAAGCTGCAAATAGACCTGCCATATGACCCAGCAATCCCACTGCTGGGCATATACACCGAGGAAACCAGAATTGAAAGAGCCACGTGTACCCCAATGTTCATCGCTGCATTGTTTACAATAGCCAGGACATGGAAGCAACCTAGATGCCCATCAACTGACAAATGGATAAGAAAGCTGTGGTACATAATACACAATGGAATATTACTCAGCATTAAAAAAAAATTCATTTGAAGCAATTCCACTTACTTTCAACACCCCGCCTGGAGATTGGCTTCTCTGGGAAGTCTTTCTCTCAGTGCCCCAAGGAAGAGCAAGCCACCTCCTCCCTCGGGAAGCATCCCCGTGTCACCCTGACACGTTGCAGGGGCACAGCTCCAGTTCTGGCACTTACTCTATTGTAGGTAGTTCCCTTCGCTGTTGTACTGTGAGGTCCCTGTAAGGCAGAGCCCACAAACTTGCCAACTTTGTGTCTCTAGCACACAGCATAATGCACAACTCCAGGTGGTACAAATGCTTACTAAATTAGTGACATTTTACAGGTCTAACTGGTTTTGGAATAAAAAGTATTCTTCAGCTGCAATCATATGATGCTCAAGAGGTGACAAATGTCCCTTCTTACTCTTACTGTTCCAATTGCGGGGTCACTAGCAAGGTTGAATTCCCATGGTTTTCAAAGTTGGCTCCTCTTTGGACTCCACTGTGGAGCTTATAAAACTCCCCAAAAGCAGAGAACAATTAATTTTTGTGGGGGGAGGTGGGCATTTATGCTTTAAGGACTGCCTACTCCCGCAGGTGATTCTAATAGACAGCCTCAAGCAGAGAATCACTAGTTTAAATAATCCTGCAAAGTTAGTTAAAAAGAGCTTTTCCTGTGTGCTGCCATGTTATGTAAGCACTGTGTTAGGCATCTGGCAGTAGGGTGTGGTGGGAGCTGGTGTTTGCCCCTAAGGATAGCCTCAGAATTTTTGTATTAGTCACAGTATTTCCCCTGAAGAAACTGCATTCTTTACAATTGCAAGAGACAATAGAAAATGGTCTAAGATGGTATCTAAATTGTATGGTTTAGATTAGGATTTCACAACAGCGATGTTTTGGGTTAGATAATTCTTTGTTGTGGGGGGCTGTCCTCTGCATCATTGGATATTTAGAAACATCTTTGGGACTATTCACTAGATCCACACCCCTGTCTCCATCACCATTTTAAAAAACAATAATGTCTTCAAATATGGCCAAATGTTCTCTGGGACTAAACTCATGCCTTGTTGTGAACCCCTGATGTTGCTTTAGGCGTTGCATTCGAACAAGACCCCAGTGACTTGTATGCACGTTAAATAGAAATAAGCACTATCCTAGAGCGTTGGTTCTCAAATGTGGCCTCCAGTCAGCAGCATCAACTGGGCATTTGTTGGAAATCTATATTCTTGGGCCCCGCCCTAGATGTTCATTCGGGCTTCCCTTGTGGTTCAGCTGCAGCCTGCAATGCGGGAGACCTGGGTTGGGAAGATCCCCTGGAGAAGAGAACAGCTACCCACTCCAGTATTCTGGCCTGGAGAATTCCATGGACTATACAGTCCAAGGGGTCGCAAAGAGTCGGACACGACTGAGTGACTTTCACTTCACCCTAGATGTACTGACTCTGACTCTCAAACTCCGTTTTAATAAATCTGCTAGGTGAGCTTTATGCACATTCCATTTTTAGGCACACTATTAAATGATCCAAAAAGGGATGGAAGATTGAATGCTTTGGAGCAATCAGAAAATTCTCAGGAGCAGAGCTTGATTTGGGGGTGGCAGGAAGGTACTACAGGTGAAGGAAACACTGCTAGAGATAGATTTTCAGATACAAATTAGCCTTTACTCTGAAACTGCCAAATTCCTCACTTTCTCCTTTGATTTTTTTCTTAACTTCCTCAATCTGTTTGCTTTCTTGAATTTTGGATTTAAAACTATTTCTTGGGCAATTTATACACTATGATATGTTCATCAACTCGCTCAAGTAATTCTTTGAGAATCTCAACAAAACAAACGATCACTTGTAAAAAAACACCAAGAGTGTGTTTTCAAAAAGTTGTACATAATCAAATATATACCTTCAGACATCTATGCAAATCACTGTATATTTATATAGGTAGTCCTCAGTCACAGAGATTTTGTATTGTGGACTATTTTTATAAAGTTAATAACAATCTCCTTAATTGATACTTTTAGTGGATTTCTACGGCAGATCTAATATCCCAAATCTACCTTCAAACCTGCAGCTAGGCTGAGATTTCTAAATCAAAAAATCCAACCCCTTATTCCTTTACTTAAATCTTTCAGTGATTCTTTATGGCCTCAGGACAAAGTCCAAACTCCTTACTATTTTTTATAGGACCTTTCACTACCTAAGCTTGCCTATTGTTCTAGTTTCATGTATTGATTAAATTATGGGCAAAAAAAATCCAAATGAACAAATATCAAAAATGTACATAGAGACAGGCTATCTGCTGATGCTTGTTTAATGATGTGTATTATTGTGCAATGGGAATGCTAGTCAGCCCAAGTGTGGCCAGGCAAGATGGTTTATGAGGACTGACAGTGGCCTGTGACCAACCTGAGCAGGGTGGAGCTTTATATGGAGTCATGTTTTTTTGACTGTAGAGCTTTTATTACTTCTTCCACTTGATTCAACCTATAGAGCATTTTGGGGTACAAGGGTGCATACACACACACACATGGGCTTCCCTGGTGGCTCAGCGGTAAAGAACCTGCCTGCAATGCAGGAGTGAAACCCCTCAGTTGTGTTTAACTCTCTGTGACCCCATGGACTGTAGCCTGTCAGGGTCCTCTGTCCATGGAACTCTCTAGGCAAGAATACTGGAATGGGTAGCTGTTCCCTCCTCCAGGGGATCTTCCCAACCCAGGGATTGAACCCAGGTCTCCCACATTGTGGGCAGATTTTTTTACCAGCTAAGCCACCAGGGAAGCTGAAGAATACTGGAGTGGGTAGCCTATCCCTTCTCCAGAAGATCGTTCAGACCCAGGAATCGAATTCCTGCATTGCAGGTGGGATCAGGAGATGCGGGTTCAATCCCTGGGTCGGGAAGATCCCCTGGAGGAGGGCTTAGCAACCCACTCCAGTATTCTTGCCTGGTGACTCCCATGGACAGAGGAGCCTGGTGGGCTACAGTCCATAGTGTTGCAAAGAGCAGGACAGGAAACTGAAGCGACTGAGTATATATATACATATATACATACACACACACAACCATATATGTACACACAGACACACACACACGCTTGCTTCAGGTTCCAGTACGGCTGCACATGTCCCTGAACCAGACTACCCCACCCTCCTATTTGATCTGGGAGACCCAAGGAAGGCTGATCAGAGATCCTTGGGGACAGTGACCTGTACGGTGGGGAGAGAAGGTTGGCTGCCTGGCTCAGATTTCTAGCTCTAAGTGAACTTTGAAACCCCTCACCCCACCCATCACTGCCACACTCCTCTGTCTTTAGGCCCAGTCTCCCAGCCATCTGTATAAACCAAACACTATGGTTTCTCCCCACTCTAGTCCTTTGCCCAAGTCACTTCTCACATAGAGAAGGTTCTTAACAGTGTCTTTTTGCTGAGCTAACTTCCACTTTCACTTTACTTTTGATTAGAAGTTGCTTCCTCTAGAAACCTTTCTTGACTCCCAGAGGCTGCAAGGCTAATTAGGCATCCTTCCTGTGGGCTCCACAGCACCCTGCACCACCCACAAGCACCTCACTCATGGCTCCCCAGTATAAATGTTCACGCGTCTCTCTCCCGCACTGGATTGTCAGGTTCTCAAGGGAAGAGAACCTGCCTGACACAGAGTAAATGCTCAATGAGCCATTTATTAAACGAATAATTAAATGAATGAATACCTGGGTTGAGGGGCTTTGACTTGACAATAAATACCACACTTCTTCCCCTCAAATTAAAATTACCTAGCAAAAATGTTGGGCTACATTATTTGTTTTAAATACAGCCAACCTTTGTTTTCTTCCCATGTGTTTTTCTTCTCTGTTCTTTGTAGTGCTCTGAGTCCCTCTGGGGGGAACAGCAGGCATCACCCAGGAACCTGGCGCTGAGCCTGCTGCACTGAAGTCCTGGAACCGCATGCCTCCTGTGCCAGCAGCAAAGAAACGCTGGCCCTCAAACACCCTCATAGCCGTGCTTACACCAGAGATAGACCCATGAGTCAAAGAGACAAAGAACATGCTTTCTATACCTGCACTGGGCACTGTTTACCATGTTTGTAGAGGAGAACCAGTACAACACATTCAGGAAAGGGGCTACTGACCTCGATTTTTTTAAATATAATTAAGGATATTCCCTAATGATGGCTCACCTAGAACTGAATTCATTGTGAGGATGAGTGGGTGGGAGGGATGGGGGAATTGGATGAGGCAGGGAAAGAGGCACAAACTTAATGGAGAAACAGACATAGAGAATAGACTTATGGGCATGGGGAGAGGGGAGGGAGGGTGAGATGTACAGAAAGAGTAACATGGAAACTCACATTACCATATGTAAAATAGATAGCCAATGGGAATTGGCTCAGGAAACTCAAACCTTGGCTTTGTATCACCCTAGAGGGATGGGATGGGGAGGGAGATGGGGAGGAGTTTCAAAAGGGAGGGTATGTATATATACCTATGGCTGATTCATGTTGAGGTTTGACAGAATATAGCAAAATTCTGTAAAGCAATTATCCTTCAATAAAAAATTAATTAATTAAAAAAAGGAGGTACAAACATCTAGATATAAGATACACCATGATAAATACAATTAACACTACTGTACATTATATATGAAAGTTAAGGCAGGAAATCCCAAGTTCTCATCATAAGGAAAAAATGTGTTTTTTTAAAAATTTCTTTAATTTTGTATCTATATGAGATGATGAATGTTCACTAAACTTGTAATCATTTCATGATGTTAAGTCAAATTATTACTCTGTACATCATAAACTTATACAGTGCTAGATGTCGATTATATCTCAATAAAATCAGAATGAAAAAATTTTGAGCATATGTACATGTATACACACATATACATATAAACCCAATATACATATGTGTATCTATACATGCTTATACACATATTTATGCATCTATGTGTGTATATGCATACGTGTGTATATATGTATACATAACAACATAAAGATGTCTATATGTGCATATATTATATATATATACAAAGACCATGTACATATTTATAGTCTTGAAAAATTTTAATAATTTAGGTCAGAAGTCAGCAAACTTTTAATGTAAGGGTCAGATTGGCTTTGTGGGCCACACCATCCTCTGATACAACTATTCAACTCTACCATTGTACTGTGAAAATAGTCATGGACAGTATGTAAACATATGAGCTTGGCTGTATTCGAAAAAAAATTTTATTTAAAAACATGATTGGGCTGGATTAGGCCCACTAGCCATAACTTTCCAACCCTCTTCTTAGAGATGTGATTGGAAAACTTAGTAAATGGCATATAATACAAAATTACCTAAGGTTTTGATAGCCTTATAATGTAGTTTTATGAGATATATTCATATTGAATACTATGACAAAGCACAAATTCTATGGATAAGAACATAAAGTGTGTCCTCTGGTTAGCAGAATTTAAATTGATAAAAATTATGAGAAAAACAACTCCCTGTTATAAAAGGGTTTACCCAAATCACATACATTCTCCATTTTCATCTTTAATCATTATAATCATGTTGCCCAGCATCACTACTTTAAAATGCTCTGTGAATCATCCATATTTCCTCATCCATTCAGAAAGCTCTCAGGAAATGGATGTTTTTAAATTTCATACATTTTCCATAGAAAACAAAAAATCATGTTTTGAAATTCCTGAAAGAACCTGCAATAGCAACAATGTCCTTTAAAGACAACCTAATCTTTTTGACACATGACATTTTACTCCTTTCTAGACCACATTCAATTTCTGCCACCCAAACTCTTGACCAGATTAAAGCTAGGCCTTCAGCTTCACCCAGCACAGTATCAATCAGGAATACCACATGGAGTGGTGATGGTGGTCACAGGAACCATCTTTTTATGCCTGGGGTGAACAAACGTCCCAGCAAGACATGACTGGGCACTGTCCCATTACAAGAAAGATGAAAGAGGTGTCCTGAAGTGAGGTGTGTGGTTACTTGCATTTGTAGCTAGCATTGCCTTTTGCCATTTATCAAAGATTCAAGTACAAAAGGGACTGCAGACAAGTTCACATGGATTGCTGCTCCTGTGAATTTTCCTGGGGTTGAGACATGACCATTCAGAACTCTGCCATTTATTGTTTTCACTGAGCAGATAAGACCGTAGAGAGGAAAGACTGGTGAGTCACTTCTTGACCTTTGATGTAGACCTGAATCTTTAAAATGCTCTAAGTAATTTTTCCCAGAATATCTATTTCTAAAACACACAATACTGATCATTTCACAACTGAGAAAGAAAATTTATGGAATATATCAATATTTTGACTTCAGACTTTGAGCATATCACTGGGTAAGAGGTATCTCAATATTTATTTTTACAGAACTCTTCCCTCCACTCTTAGTCTACATAAACTGAGTCGTTCAGAATCGACATACCATAGTTACTATCACTGCCTTTAAAGGCACTATTACCTTTAATTCCAAGTCTAATTTTTTTTTATACCTTCAGTAGAAGGCATTCTTTCTCCATTTTCAGAATTTTAAAGATAGTTATAATGCTCATTTGTTCAAATAGTATTTTTGAATTCACGTTTAATGTTAAAAATGTCCTAATAACAACTGATCTAAGAGGAATTATGGCCTCTTTCCAGTATTCTTTATATATATGTATATCTATTTGGCTTTACCATTCTTAGTTGCAGCAACATAGGGTCTTTTCTTGCAGCACGTAGGATCTAGTTCCCTAACCAGGGATCGAACCTGGGCCCCCTGCACTGGGAGCACAGAGTCGTAGCCACTGGACCACCAGGGGTCTATCCCCTGTTCTTTCATCTGCTAGGTCACTGTGAGAACAGAGAACAAATAAAAGCAGCAGCAGTTGTATTTTATAAATTCTAAGTAGATAGTAATGCATTTCTTGGGATTCTGAGCAGCACACAGAGAACAGGAACAACTGAGTAGAACCAAGACAAGGGAAATCAGGGTCGTGATGTGTCCACTGTCTCAACCTCCCATGACTTTAGACAGTTTCTGAATATCTCAAGAAAGCAATATAGCTGTCAAAGAGCTAAAACCACAGTGATATCCAGATTCCATGAAAAGAAAGATGGGAATTAAAGTGGCATGGATGACAGGATCTGGTTGTTGAATGATGGAGATGAAAAAGAAAGAATGAAGTAGCTGGTACATGAGCACAGACAGGCTTTTAGACAACCAAAGTCGTGTAACTGAACACCACATAATCAGTGGCAAGCAAAAAGTCTCTTTATATTTCACAATACCCGCCTCTTGTCCCAGCCCAGCATTTCCATAGCAGTTCTGTTTGGGTGGAATAATAGCTTCTCCTTTATTCTAACCACTCACCACTCATGCTGGGCTTTTCTCTACCTTCCCCTCACCACCCCACCCCAGGTTGTCTCCTGGCAAGAAGGGAGATGAGTGTCTGCAAATAGCATTAGTTTGACAGTCATCTACATCAGGAAAATTGCCTGCAACTTTGCTTAGCTGGCCAATCAGAAAGCTCCCATTATGCAAGGGGCTACCCATGGCCTTCTCTGCTCTGAGCCCTAGTGGAGGCCAAAAATTAAGCAAAGCCTTTTTAAAGTTTGCATGGGCTGTTTCTGGAGAGAAGCCACACCCACTTTCTGTTTGGCATTGTGTGTGTGTGTAAGAATCTTCTGTCTTAAAAGAAGACAAATGTTTTCTGGTTCCTTTCATAAGGTGCTTTAGTATTCTCACATTTTAATTTCCTCCTTTGGATTGGTATAATTACCATTTAAATTTGTTATACTCCAAAAATAAGCTAATTCCCCAAATATATTCAAACAGCCTACATACAGACACACACACACACACACACACACTCACTCTGCTGTCATCCACTCCATTACATCCTACATCATGGTATTCATTTGGGAACTCTTCCATCCTTAGCCCTTGCTGACAGCTTTGCACCAAGACAACTTCCCTGTTTATTTCCCAACTTGGTGGTGCTAATAGAACCTGAAGTGCCTACTCCTGCAGCTGCTCCTTCACATGGTTCTGCTCACCAGTTCCACCTCAATCAAAGCAGGTATTAGCTCACAGTGTTTGTGGACCAGATTATAAATCAACCCATTAGACGAAACTCCTCATTCACCCGTAAAGTGTCATCGGGTCGCCAACCTGCATAGTTCATCATAGAATTTATACAACAATCACACTTTGTGCTCTCATTTTCCTACTTGTGCATTTGAAAAATATGTGCAAATAACCAACTTCTAATTTTCCATTTGAAAGAAGCATAAGAAATCTATGTCTCATCATAATCAATGAAAAAAAAAAATCCTTAACCATGAACAGAAAGTCAAAAAACACAGCCTCTGATAAGAGAGGCTGAAGAAAGCATGCTGGACCAACTTAGCTTCTGGTGAATGTGATGCGGGACTTAAAAAATTCCAAGGAGGGTTTCCCCCCCATCTTAAAGATTTTATTGAATTTGTTACAATATTGCTTCTGTTCTGTGCTTTGTTTTTTCTGGCCATGAGGCACGTGGGATCTTAGCTCTCTGATTAGCGGTCGAACCCGCATCTCCTGCATTGGAAGATGAAGTCTTGACCACTAAACCACCAGGGAAGTTTCCCAAAGGGGATTTAAAAAATAAAATCTATTAATGTGCTTTTTTTTTTTTTAACCAAGTAAAAGATATGCAATAATAGAGCTCAGTTCTTCACCTACTTCTCTTAAAGTTGATATTTTCTTCCTTCCTGGTTAGTGAACTCTGGGATCCCAGCCCTTACAGTGTGGTGCTCCTACCAGGATGACTCGCTAAGCTGAATGTCTTTATCTCCTGAAAACCCTACATTGAAATCCTAACTCCCCAGTGAGGTGGTATTAGAAGGTGGGGCCTTTGGGAGGTGCTTAGGTCACAAACAGGATCAGTATCCTTACAAAAGAGACCCCAGGGAGACCCTCATCCCTTTTTTCATTTGAGAACACAAGAGGACACTCTACCTATGAACCAGGAAGTGGCCTACATCAGTGCTGAATCTGCCAGCATCCTAACTGTGAGAAATGAATTTCTGTCCAGGAAGATCCCCTGGAGAAGGAGATGGAAAGCCACTCCAGTATTCTTGCCTGGAGAATCCCATGGACAGAGGAGCCTGGTGGGCTACAGTCCATGGGGTCGCATAGGGTTGGACACGACTGAAGCAACTTAGCACACATATAAACCACCCAGTCTACAGCATTTTGTCATAGCAGCCTGAACTAAGACACTTATTAAAATATTTCAAATGACAAAAGCAACAGAACTTCAGAAAGTGAACAAAAGGAAACTTTATAATTCCATGCCCAACACAAAACTGCTTTACATTTTGTATCTCCCCTTCCAGACCTTTAAAATTTTGAATCTTTACTTTGAAACATTTCTATTAAACGAACATGAGAGCCAATTATAGAAACCATCACAAAAAATTATAAAAGGAAAACAATTAGAATAATTTCTCATCTTTCTCCCCAGAGAGGAACTCTGTTAATATGTATAAATGCAGTTCTCTCTTCATACATTAACATATATTTTTAAATGGCTTATTTTTCAGTGCTCTTATGACTCTGTTCTACCTTAATTCATCTGTTTATTCATTCAATAAACATTTATTGAGCACCTACTATATATCAGTTAGTACTTCTTGGGGTAAAAATGAACTATGATGGTTCCATAGCTCCTTGTGGTTCTCATGAGGTTTATAGCCTAAAGAAGATAGTACTGAAAAAAATTACTTGTTTCTCTTTGAGGGAAAAATCGTTATTTGTCTATTGGCCTTAAAGCTTCATCTCCCTTTCAAACCTCTCCCACTGTTTTGCCCCCACAAATACCAACCTCCTTCTACTTGTGCATTCATAAGCCTGCATCACAATTTAAGCGAGAGTGCCCTGGAACTCTCCATTCCTGCTTGTACATTTCACCCCCGTGTCCTCCAAGGGCAGATGAGTCACTGAGGGTGGAGACAGTTCAATAGAGCACAGACTGTACCACCAAGTGGTCTTGCAAAAGCTTCTGATAATACTTACAAAGCTGTGAGAGTTCTGAGAATCCTACTGACAGGAAGGAGAGGGGTTTGGAAGAGGAAGTCAGATAGAACTGGTGGTCACAGCACAGCTATCTAAGAAGGTGGGCTAAGAAAGAGGAAGCATTCTCCTTTTTTGGCTTCCAGGCAGCACACTCCTTTGGGGAGAAACAAACGAATTTTGCGGTGGCTGAAAGCCTAGAGGAACCAGAAGCCATATGCTGTGTGGTGCTGCTGCCCAGGCCCCGTGGCCCTGGAATGGGATATCACATGAGTCTCCATGCCAGGTTCCAAGTGAGCCTCTTGCTCAACCAGACGCTGGGTGGGATTCTCCGAGCCAAGGTCCAGGGGCAATTATTAGATTAGCTTCACACAAGTTGCTATTCTGGTTTGCCTCTTTTTTAAAAAACATCTTCCTAATATTGCTTGGGAAAATGGCCAGTATCCTGACCTTCTCAATAAGATGAAGAAAAAAACTATTAAACGCATGATGAGGGTGTTCTGTGTTTGCATGGTCAGCTGGACCTTTTATGGTCCGCCTAGTCATGGTCTGTACCCCAGAGGACTTCATTTTTTTCATTAGGTTTGACTTTGCCTTTCTGTAGAAAGATTAAGCCCAGAGGACCTTCTGATCCATTTTCGCATCCTCAGCACTGACATGTGGTTTGCTTTTTGATACAAACCATGACTCATGCCTGTTCGCTACCTGTCCCACCCTTGGATGTCCTTCTCTACTCTTGGCTGAGTCCTACCACTCCAACTGCCCCCCTTCCCCGCCGCACTCTGGCCCTACCGCTGCCTGCTTTCAGACACCACTTCGTTATGCGCTACTGGGTCTCCCTGCCTTCATCTCCCTGCCTTCCAGTTCCCCTTCACCACTGTGGCCTCTGCCATTCTCCATGATTCCTGATGACACTGTCACAGTTGCTCAGAACTTCCAGGCAACTCTTGCTCTCCAGACTAGAGAACATGGTCCCAGCTGCTTTGTGTGGCCTTCAGGAGCTTTCATGAGCCAACTTCCTGTCACTCACACCATATTCCTCGTCTTCTTGTTACTGGGCCTGCTTGCCACTCTGTGGACATATCATGCACCCCAGTACCTTTGCTCTTCCTTTACCCTAGTCATGCCTTCCTTAGCCCATCATGCCTGCTTCTCTGCAAAAGTCCTAACCATCCATTGAAGGCCTACTGGAAATGTCAGTCTCTCGATGAAGCCTTGGCCCATCTTCCCGAGCAGAAGTGACCTTCCCTCTCTTCCCCTTTCAGGTCCCACTAGGATTTTGTTCATTCCCAGTGCAGGGTACCGTGCCTGCTGTTGGGGTACCAGGTAGGCAAGACATGGCCTTTGTCCTGAGGACCTTCTGGATGCTCTGTCTACTTACGTGCAGATAAGCAGAGAGGTTCAATGATAATGGCCAGGCATAAGCCCTCATCCATGATCTGATTGTGTTACCCTTCATAATACACAGTTACAAGATAACACACATCTCTACTATCTGGTGAGTTGCTAGTCTGGTAAATCCCCAGTGGCAAAGATCAGGTTTTAGTTTCCTTTGTCTTCTCTAAAACAGGGTCCTCTAGGATACATAGCCCACATTCCTTGAGGGTCAGTTTAATGGAAGTAAAAGATAAAAATTCGGATTTGTGTAGTGATTTATAGGCATCAAGGAACTTTTCACAAGCTTGTCTAATTGACTCCTCCAGGACAGTGGTCCCTACTGTGGCTGCTTCCAAAACATATTCTTCCCCAGGCCCCACCCCGAGAGACGCTGATGTAATTACTTGGTGTGGGCCCAGGCACTGACATTTGAAAACAACAGTCTTCTGGTGCTTCTACCAGGCAGCTAGGATGGAGAAGCTCTGCTTTCCAAGTGGAGCAGGTACCACCTCCTCTTGGTTCGCGGGGGGAGTGGAAGCAGAGAGAAGTTAAATAATTTGCTGGAGCTCATGTAGCTTGTTAAGGATGGAATCAGGACACTGATTCAGGATGGCCTCCCCCCAAGGAAAGCAGCACGAATAGTGAAAACAGATCTTTGATTAATGTGCTGGGGCTTAGTGTAGAAAGCTGAGCATGTGCTGGCTTCCTGGGGAAGACAGGTCAGCAGCAGCAGGATCCCCAAGGACCAGTGCAGCTTACTAGGGTCAATGTCAAAGGCAAGAGAAGACCTGCTTTCTTGTAGCAGGTCAGACAAAATGCCACATTCTTTACCATGTGCCTCTTTGCCTATCAATCTTTATCTTGATTAATGGTTTCCCTGAATTTACTTGCCCTCTCCCAGTGACTCAGTCCCAGATACTACAGCCTGAGGTGTTAATTTGGTTGATTAAAAAAGAGGGAACTCTTAGGAGTCATTTTATGACTCTGCAGGCCAAATTTCCCCAGAAACATTCACTTCTACGATTCCAGGGTTCATGAAAATGCCCAGGAATTAATAGGAAGTCGTTCCTCGGTTTTAACTTTTGTTGACCTTTGTTCAAAACCATGAAACCAGGAGAAGACTAAGAAACCATAAAACTAGCTCCTCGGTTGTACATAAGTTGAATTCCAAAGTTTGTAAATCAATCGTTTGGAATGCATAATGGACTTTCTTGCAGAAATCATCTTTAAAAACAGTGGTAAAATTCCCAAGCTTTCCCATTAAGTTTATCTTAGGCAGAAGATAACAAAGATTATTAACAGAGAGGAGAATTCCAGAAATTCTCCATGATTATTTTCTGGGAGCGAAGCAGAATAAAGAAGAGCAATAATCCCTGAGGCGGGGGAGGCCCTCAGTGTCTCCAAGCAAGTGAGAAATTCAGGGGACACAGTCTTTCACTTTTCAAGGCTGGGTGAAAATGCCAGGAGAAATGATGATTACACGATTTATTATTTTATGTTGGGAACTGAAGGCACACACATATACATATACACGCATGGATATAGGTATACATACAACCTTCCCACACTTATATATGTGCACATGTACACACATGTCTACATACATACATGTTTACACACAGATGCACTAACATGGATTTGGGAGTCAAAAGAATCTCACACAGAGGAACTGTTTCTTGGTATCCAGTCTTTGAGTCTTTGGGCGATTCTGAGAATGAGGCAGGGTGGCCAGGGCCCTGTGGATCACTGCCCCATGACTTAGGATCTTTTATCTGAACTCTTGAAGAAAATAGCACATAATCATCAAGCCACACTTTTACCCTGCTCTTCTGCAAAGTAAAATGTTATCAGGAAACTTGGGCTGATCTCTGATACACTATGAAGCATGAGGTTAATTGCACAGTATTATTCTGTATCACACTGACAATCTGAGCAGAGCTTTTTCCTTAGGATAGGATGTACAACCACATTGCATTTGTATATTTTGCCTTCCTTAACAAAGCACAGGTCAAAGCATAAGTCACGTGAGAAAAGTTCTTACTATAAAACCAAATTGCATGCCCCTATCTCAAATCACATAGAAAAAACTAACTCAAAAGAAACCATAGACCTAAACATTAACCGAAAAACATAAAACTCTTAGAAGAAAACTTGGGAGTAATTCTTTGTGACCTGGGATTAGGTAATGGTTTCTGAGATATGATACTGAAAACCAAAGTGACAAGAGAAAAAGTGGTTAAATTGGATTTCATCAAAGTAAAAAACTTTTGTGCTTCAAAGGACATTTTTATGAAAATGAGAAGATGATCCCACAGAATGGGAGAAAATATTTGCAAATCACATATTTGACAAGCAAGCTGTTTCTAGAATAAATAGAGAACTCTTGCAGCTAACAATAAGATAAACAACCTAATTTTTAAAGTGGGATAAAAATTTGATTACATAGTTCTCCAAAGAAGATATACAAATGGCCAATGAAAAAATGACACGAAAATATGCTTAAAGCCACATGTCACTAGAGAAATGCAAATCAAACCCACAATGAGATACTAGTTCACGTCCACTAGAATAAACTAAAGTGTATGTGAGGATGTGGAGAAGTTGGAACCCTCATACATACCTTGCTGATGGGAGTGTAAAATGCTGAGCCACTGGGGAAAACAATTTGGTAGTTCCTTAAAAAGCTCAATATAGAATTACCATATGATTCACCAGTTCTGCTTCAAGAGAAATGAAACATATGTACACACAAAGACTTAAACAAAAATATTCATTAGCAGAATTTTTCAAAATAGCCAAAGTGAAAACAACTGAAATGCCCATCAATTTCAAAATGGATAAACATGAGGTAGTCTGTTTATGTGACAAAATATTATTTGGTCATAAAAAAGAAGTCTTGACACATGCTAAAACACAGGTGAACCTGACAACATCATGCTAAGTGAAACAAGTCAGACACATATCGTATGATTCCATTTATATGAAACGTCCAGAATATGCAAATCCATAGGGACAGATAGCAGATCAGTGGCTTCCTAGGGCTAAGGGAGGGGAAGAAGAAGGGAGAAATAGGGAGTGGCTTTCTTTTTGGGGTGATGAAAATAGTCTGCGATTAGTGGTGATGGCTCTGTAACTTTATGAATACATTAAAGAACCGTTGGATTGTACATTTTTAAAGGACAAATTTTGTGATATGTGAGTAATATCTCAATAAAGCTGTTAAAAGAAACCCAGAATGCACGATCCCTATATCCACAGAGGGGGAGATCCAGAACCACCAGTTACTCTCTTATCAAAGGAGGATGGTCTGATGAAGAAGCACTGCCTTGTCAGTCACTGGAGAGGTGAGCATGGGCAGACAGCTCTCTGCACAGAGTGAGATGTTCATCAGGATATGCAAAAATATCCTCCCACCTACCAAATATCTGTCATCTATGTTCAGATTGCTTTTTCATTTTCTCTCTCTCATTTTTTGAAAAAAAATCATTAAATAAGTTCAGTTCTCCACTAGGAAGCTCTAACTTTGGATTGGATATGACTCAGGTCATAGTCTCTGAAAACTCAATGATTTTTCTCTTGGAAGAGCATTTCTTTAATGGTGGTCTGAAGATAGCTGGTGGTCCCTGACCAACCCAGTAAATCAAGCATCCATAGCTCCCTTGTTGACAGGGTGGGGCAGGAAGGATGAATGAGGACACAGTGGTGTGGGAATGGTGGTAAACAGGGTGGGGAGCATCTGCCTTGACCAGAAAGGGCAGCCGCTTTCCACTGGAAATAGAAGTTGAAAACTGGATTGTTTTAAAATGCAAAATCTTCATTTCTAAAAACGCTGGTAACCAAACTTTAGAAAAGTTAAATCACTTGTGCAGGCCAAACAAAACATTTGTGGGCTGAGTTCCAGCCACAGACTACAAGTGGGTGACCTAGGCTATAGGTGGTCTCTGCCCTGGTTCTTTTGTACAGTTAGCACCAATATTTCAAATCAGAAAGTGAGTGTTGATAGGGTACTTGGAGTTCATCTAGTTTAACCTCTCACTTCATGTTAAAATCCCTTCTCTGAAACAGATGGTCACCCTGAATTTAAGTAAGTTAAGTAATTCAAACCAGAAATGTGCAGTTTCCTCATTAGCTTCTTATTAAAACACTGTGGAGTAGGATTAGGTAAGGATAGAGGCAGAGGTGGGTTGAGGGGAGGAGGCCTAAGACAGAGTGCTGGAAGGGGCCTCCATGTTGATGTTTTAAACGCTTCTCTTATTGCTAATTGTAAGACAGACACACTTTATTTTACTGGACTTTGTAGATACTAGTTTGTTGTTTTTTTTTTTTAATAAATTGAAGGTTTATAGCAACTCTGCAACAAGCAAGTCTATCACTGACATTTTTCCAATGGGATTTGCTCAGTTTGTGTCTCTGTCACATTATGGTAATTCTTGCAATATCTCAAACTTTTTCATTGTTATTTTCACATTTGTTATGGTGATGTGTGGTCAGTGATCTTTGATATGACTATTGCAAAAGGATTATGACTCAATAAAGATTCAGATGATGATTAGCATTTTTTAGCAATAAAGTATTTGTAAAGTATGCATATCTTTTTAGACAGAACGTTATTGCACACTTACTAGACTACGGTATAGTGTAAACACAACTTTTATGTGCACCGGGAAATGAAAACATTTGTATGACTCTTTACTGAGATATTTGTTTTATTGCGATGGTCTGGAACTGAACCCACAATATCTCTGAGGTGTATTTATATATATAGAGAGATAGATAGATGTTTATATATCTATATCTGTATGTAGATAGATAGTTTCTTCCCTGGTGTCTCAGATGGTAAAGACTCTGCCTGCAATGCGAGAGACCTGGGTTTGATCCCTGGGTCAGGAAGATCCCCTGGAGAAGGGAATGGCAAACCACCCCAATATTTTTGCCTGGAGAATCTCAAAGACAGAGGAGCCTGGCAGGCTACTGTCCATAGGGTCTCAAAGAGTTGGACATGACTGAGTGACTAACACTTAAACTTTCATGCCTATATATGTATATTTTTAAACTCTAATTTATTAAAATGAATCAGTACATTTTGGGACTTAGGTTTCCCAGAATTCCCAGAAGGAAACAGAATATTGGACATTAAGCAGACCTGAGAACTATTGTTTGCCTACTCCCTCATTTTATAGTCAACGGAACTAAGACCCATTAGGTTTAAACTGTTTCCTTTAAGATATGTCAGACGTGACTGAATCCTAGTGTAATTAATATTTCTTTCAATGAATCAGGTTGTAACTAGGATCCAAACCAAACTATGATCACTTTGAAATTTCCTGTAAACTTTGGTACCTGACTTTCTCAATACCACTCACTTTTTAAGATATATGAAGATTTCTTAAAAACCGGTATTTATTCAACTTTCTGAGCTACCTTTAATGGAATAATGAGGTAACTAACAAAATTTATCTGTTAAGTAGAGCCAACTAGAGATAACTCATGATTCCAAAGACAGAGTGAGCATGAAGCACAGATAATCCCCATACTCCTTTTGACTGAATCTCATCTTCCTAACAAAACCCTCTTGAAAGCTGCTGAGAAATGTTGAATTAATTTGTGTTTCACTTCCTTTATGTGTCCTCTGAAAGAGATTTGGCAGATAGTGGGGAGAGCAAGGAGTAAAAATGAAGGACTCAAAGAACTCCAAAGTTTAGTCAATCCATCCCTAAATAATTGAAAATTGTGTGTAACTTGGCACAAAATGCTGTGTTGAATTCTTTTGGTCACTTAAAGGGACAAAGAAGAAAACAGGGCAAAGCAAGTGTGTGGAGAGGGGCCTGTGGGATCATGCACTTGGCTTGCGCTGTTGGTTGGGGTTTTTTTGTTTTTGTTTTTTCTCTCTTAGTACAGCACCTACACACAAATTTGACAAACCAAAATAGGAATACGAACATTGGCAGTCACACTGACCTCTGATTAAATATAGAGATAGTTATGAGTCACGTTAAAAGTCAACAAAAGCCCCAGTTCCGGTATTCATCAAGATTCTTTGCTGCATTTATACTTGGTCCTTCTCTTTAATTAAACAGAGTTGCCCTCAATGTACTGAAATGATAGACTGGAGCACGATTACTTCAGCAGGGGAGCAGAGCTTTTGAAAGTCATTATTCATGTTAGTCAAATGCTAAATTTCAGCCTGTCTCTCTTCTAAATGCAGTTAGGAACCTTCTAAATCTTTTGTGTGAAGCCAGGAGAGAAAACAGTCTGGCAAATTCTGACAAGCATCTCTTCCAGAGCACATTTGTACTCTGTTAAGAAGCTTGAGCCAACGGCTGCTGGGTTGTCATGGCAACAGACATACACACCATTTACACATCAGCTTCTGAGATGAGCACAAAATAACAAAACCTTCCCGATTAGATGGGATGGGAAGTGAAGGGCGACATCATCGGTGCAGCCTAACTAGACGTGTTCTGTCTTCTAAAGGGCTCTAGCGGGCATGCTGCCCTCTTAGGTTGTGTCATATTTACAAGCCAGTGGAAAATTCATAGGATCTTCCCTACTCTGTGTTAACTTCAAGACAATTCAATCAGTTGCTTTCACCAAATTCCCATTTCCTTTTCAAGCCCTGCTTACTAACTGATGTCAAACATTATTATACGTGGGGGGAAAAAGAAGTGCCTGTTTTGCTTATTCCTCCAGAAAATAAATTTCCCTAATTTTCCATGGAGGTTTTGTACTCTTATATGTAGGAGATGGAAGTAGATGAGGAAGTGGTCTGTCATAGACCTACAAAAAATGAAGTTAATCATAGTTTTAAAGCCTTCTCTTGAAAATGCAGTTTAAAAATAAATAATAAATAGCTATTTACTCCAGTAATTCCTGAGGCATATGGCATGAACAATGGAGTGGAACTACATGAAATAAATTCACAATGATGAAAAATTTAGACTGAGTGGAAGCTGGATACCTGAGGGTAAATCTTAGTGATTTAAAGTTGAGGATAAGGAGGGAATGTATCCCCTCCATTAGCCTTGAAGGGAAACCACAGGAGCTGTATTCATGAAAAGTAAAATTAGCTGTATGTTCAATTTTCATGACATTTGCTATTTCAGTAAGCATTCCACAGCATGACTTAATTGCTGCTGAAACACCTAAGAGGAAAGTTAAGGAAGGAAAATAAAGCATTTGATCACTGAATGACTAAATAGTCATGAATCCAGGAACATTCAGTGACTGGAGATAGAGTGAGCTTCACATGCAATACATGACTAAAAGTTCCATTTTTAGTGGTAATCAAGTCCCTTCAACTGACTCATCACTCTTTTCCCTTCTGTAATTGTGAGCACTCATCAAATGAGCTCTGACCTTAAAACGTCAAACTACCTCCTTTCAGTCATGCTTTTCTATCTTGTAATATAAAAAGTATTTACTGACTCCAATTTAAAAATTCTGATTCTTTAAAATTCACATGAAATAGACATTCTACTATATTTGAATGGATCAAATGTATTTAATCTCCAATCTAGAGTAGAGGTATAGTTAAAGCTACGGTTTTCCAGCAGTCATGTATGGATGTTAAGAGTTGGACCATAAAGAAGGCTGAGGCTAAAGAATTGATGCTTTCAAACTGTGGTGCTGGAGAAGACTCTTGAGGGTCCCTTGGACTGCAAGGAGATTAAACCAGTCAATCTTAAAAGAAATCAATCCTGAATATTCATTGGAAGGACTGATGCCAAAGCTCCAATACTTTGGCCACCTGATAAGAAATGCCAACGTTGGAAAAGACCCTGAGGCTGGGAAAGATTGGGGGCAGGAGGAGAAGGGGGTGACAGAAGATGAGATGGTTGGATGGCATCATGGACTCAAATTTGAGCAAACTCCAGGAGATAGTGAAGGATGGGGAAACCTGGTATGCTGCAGTTCATGGGATTGCAAAGAGTTGAATACAACTTAGCAACTGAACAACAAGGATTGTCAGGGATTTTGGCATAGAAAGTGGGGGTGGGAAACCAAGAAAAAGATGAATATATATATATATATATATATATATATATGTCATCCATGAACTTTTATATGGATGCCAGAAACTTACATCATAGTAGCCACAAAATAGGAGTCAAATGAACATAAAACCATGTTTACTAGAAACCAAAATTTTTGAATTTATGGTGAGAGAGAGAGAGATGGAGAGAAGATAGAAAAGCATGTCTGGTCATTCCCTTCCCCTTCCCTTCATTACTGAGCCTGAACTTTGGTGACTCCATTAGTGGAGGGTATTTATTTAAAAGCTGGTTTCACCCTACTAGGTATTTCCTCTCCCTTCTGTCATTTTGTAATACATGCCAACTCTCTCCCTCTCCTTTCTTTTTGCCCTGAAAAAAATACAATGAATGCACACAGAATTATTGGTACTGAAAAAAAATCAAGGTGCAGACACAAGTGCGTGGTGGTGTTTAGTTATTGCTTTTTCTCTGCAGACCACTATGTGGTAGAGGGCAACTATAATTGATTTAGCCAGAAAAGCTATTACTTGGAGAAGAATAACCCATATTGGTAACAAAGACAGTAACGATGAGTAGAACTCAGATTTACAACATTTAAACTCAGGAATGCACTTCATTCTCTTCCTGCTTGTATCTTTTCTCTCTGTGGACATATGCTGAGCATCTACCAGGAACCAAAAGTTGCCAAGCACAAAATTACAAAGAGAAATAAAATCGTATTTGTCCTCAATGAGCTCAAAATCTAATAGGAAAGAAAGAAATGTAATTCTATTGCTGTAAAATAGGAAGCAAAGCTGTAAAATAGACATAAATTCTGAGAAAATTCCGAAGGTGACAGAAATATAAATGTTCTTTTAAAAAAACTGAGTTGAACAATCCCTGAATAACCATTGTGTTTAGTGACAAGGATCCATAACAGAAATTTAGATTTGCCAATAAGTTAAAAGTTGATTATTATACAAAATTGCTTAATAAGGAGCTATGCTTTTCAGAAAAATTAAATGAGTGGATAAAGTACTGGATCCATTTTGTTGTTGTTGTTGAGTTGCTAAGTCGTGTCCACTTCTTTGCGACCCCATGGACAGTAGCCTGCCACACTTCTCTGTACATGGAACTTCCCAGGCAAGAATACTAGAGTGGGTTGCCATTTCCTTCCCCATGCTTTCTATTAATTTCTGAATGTTCTATATTGGATTTAGAAAAACTATAAAGTGGCACCACCTGGTGGTCACTACCCAGTGTTTGAATTAGCCTTGTTATTTCAAATGTAACTAGCTCATTAATGTTTTACATTGAAACAGCAAACTGATATATGTTCCCAGAAAATCAGAAACAAAACGTTAATAATTCTAGCTGAAGAAAACTCAGTAATATACAGAATAATCTACCACCAAAAAAGAAAGCTTGTACATAGTACTCATTGGACAATATTGGATTTCCACTGTATAATAAAAATTTCTTATTCTGTTACTTTTTCTCCAGCTTTTTTAAAGCACGTATTCTTCTACACAGAACTTTCTTCATTCCCCACCCAGCACTGATTTTACTCCCAGCATTTTAGCCAACAAACACTATTGGTTGAAAATTTGTCCAATAATTTTGACATTCTAGTTTGGGCTCACTGCTTCCTCACGATGTGGTTTAATTTGTTTGTCTATTCCTTGTAGCCTATAAACTAGTAGTTTATAAGATCTAGATTAGATGAGATCTTGATTAGATGCCAATTCAGTTTTTTTTTTTTTTTCAGTAAGACTACTCGTAGGTGATGCTGTATGCTTCCTATTTTCATCAAAGCCCCAGGCACTAATAATCGCTAGCTGTGATGTTAAGATCAACCGGTGGGTTCCTGTGATGTCAGTTGGATCCCTCCATTATAAAATTTACCCACCAAAATTTCCCATTAATAGTTTACACAGTCACTGATGATCATTGTCTCTACCCATTATTTCATGAGAATTTCAAAATTTTATAAATTATGTTATTTCTTCTACATTCACTAGCTGTGATTCCCTCATCATCTATTTACTTACTGAAATATATAATTCATACAGAGGAGAAAGTACAAATGTGTAGTTTACTTCTTTCAAACTTATTTTTAGGATAATAAATTAGTGTTCTAGAAACTTTCAGAGGTTGTCAATGCTTGTGTGTGTTTCATTAAGAACTTAAGATTGTTGTATATTTAATGTATTTCAACTAATAGGAGACATTATTCTTTTTGATGCCCAAACTGTACCACCTTTGACCACTGTGTTTATTTTTAACATAAATACTCTAATAGGTAGCAAAGTTGTTAAGTTGTTACACTCTCAGGATAAATTCTTACCACTTTCAAGGAGGTAGATTTGACAACATGTATCAGGAGCGTTGGGCTTCCCAGGTGGCTTGGTGGTAAAGAATTCACCTGCCAATGCAAGAGATGCAAGGGGCTTGGGTTCCATCCCGTTAGGAAGATCTCCTGGAGTAGGAATGGCAACCCACTCTAGTATTCTTGCCTGGGAAATCCCATGGACAGAGGAATCTGGCTGGCTATATATAGTCCATGGGGTCAAAAAAGAGTCAGACACAACTTAGCAACTAAATGACAACATCAAGAGCCTTAAAGATATTTATAGTCTTTGATATATACCCTAGTATCACACTTAAAGAAATTTTTTCTATGAAAATAGTTGGGTGTTGATAGTATTTGTACAAAGATAGTAATTCTAGCGAACAGTTAGAAAACAATGTCAATAGGTTTTGATATATTTGTATGATGAAACATTATAGCTACTATGTGAAAAATAGTTTTTGAGGAATTTTTATTATCATGGGAACATTTTTATGATCCTATATTAATTCAAAGAAGCAGACTACTAAAATATTATATACATAATATTATCCCAATTATTTTATACAAACATGTACATTAACAAAAGTCTAGGAAGATATACTTCAAACTGTCAATGATAGTTATATCTAGGTGGCAGATTACAGAATTTTTAATGTCTCCTTTGCACTTTTTTATTTTACAAACGATTTTCAATAATATGCATCACAGTGTGTATGTGCAGGCTAAGTTGCTTCAGTCGTGTCCAGTTCTTTTTGACCCTGGATGTGGAGCCCACCAGGCTCCTTTGTCCATCTGATTCTCTAGGCAAGTAAACTGGAGTGGGTTGCCATGCTCTTCTCCAGGGGCTCTTCCTGACCCAGGGATAAAACTCGAGTCTTTTGCATTGGCAGGGACTTCTTTACCACTAGCGCACCTGGGAAGCCCATGTATCAGAGTAGATCTTATTAAAAAGCTAGTATTGAAATTTGCTTGTGGGTAATGCTGATTTGTTATTTTTTGAGTAATAAACCACCAAAGTAAATGTCTTTTTCTGTGTTAGTAGAAATTGTGCAAAAAAGAAGGAACTTTTTTTTTCTGAACCAAAAAGTTCATTCTGACTTAAAGAATGAAAATAGAATTGAGTTGAATTAGAAACAAAACACAGAAGTGATGTGTTACAAGCCTAGTATACTGCAGTCCATGGGGTCACAAAGAGTTGGACATGACTGAGTGATTTAACTGAACTGACTGAAGAGCTGATCATTGCAATTAATTATGCTTCTCCAAAAGTCAATTTTTCCTGTGCTATCCAATGAATCAATCTGATATTCTGGCTTGATTCTTAATGTGAATGAGAGCATCATCATAGATTGAGATGGATGTGTCTGCCATTTGTAATGGGTTTCCACAGGACATCGCCTCCCACCAGTTCCCTTCTTGATAATGACAGTTTCTAATTTTTGACATCCTAATGTCAAGTTGTCTCACAACGTCTGGTCCAAACCACTTATTAAGCCCTTAACTTCTCTTTTTCCTTCTTATTACCAAAAATTACTTATGGAAGTATTCAATGTCAAAAAGTTAGATAACACAAAGAGCTAAAAGAAATATCATTCTGTCAAAACACTTTAACCACATTGCATAAATCCTATTCCCTGGACCTGTGAGCTCTTTGGGAATAAGATTCTTATCAAGTTCATCCTTCATTCCCCTTGTCCCTAGAATACTGCTCATTTCCTGGGTGTTTACTGAGGGTGAAGGAAGGTGAAGAGGAGGAAGAAGAGAGGGAAAAGGAAAGCATTCCTGGACAGGCAACTACATGGAAGAAGGCCTGGATGGAGGGATAAGCTCTGGCGTTAGAGAGGCTGAGGGGACACAGCCCTGCCTGATAAGAGGAATCAGGTGGAAAGTTATGGGAGAAAGGTTGTAGCAAATATGGCAAAACTGTGAAGGGTCCCAGCAGTTGGCTGGAGAGTTTGTCTACAGCATGAGTTGGTAAGGGACCAGACGGAAATCCATCTTACTATATGAAACAGCCCTGCATTCCTTAATTCTCTGAAACAAATAAAGGATTTATAATGAAAGTTCGTGGCAAGATGACCTACATACTGGACTTTTTAAAATGCGCTATGATTGTACAGAAATAAGCCCATAAATTCAATGAGATTAGATACTTTTTACCTGGAGGAGGGCATGGCAACCCACTCTGGTATCCTTGCCGAGAGAATCCCCCTGGCCAGAGAAGGCTGGCAGGCTACAGTCCATGGGGTCACAAAGAGTTGGACATGACTGAGCATCTAAGCACAGCACAGCACAGACACTTTCAAAGGTACAAGTTACACGGAATAAAATTCATCCTTTTAAGTCTATGAGTTTTGACAAATGCATATATAGTATAACCCACATCACAATCAAGATTTAGAAGAGTTCCATCATAAAGAACGTTTTGCCTCAGACCTCTTCGAAGTCAACCTCTCTATCCAGCCCTTGGCAACCAAAGATTCATTTTCTGTCCTCATCATTTTGCTTTTCTCAGAATGTCATGGGAGATGAATCACCCAGCGCATAGCCTTTGGAGTCTGACCTCTTTCAAGTAATCCGTTTGAGAATAATCCATGTGGCTGCGTGTATCTGTCCTTTTTTCTACTGCTGAGTAGTACATAGGTATACTACTCCATGTGTAGAGGTATCACAGTTTGTTTAGGCAGTCACAATGTAAGGGCAATAGATTTCTTTTTAATATAACACAAAGACCGTACCTTTGATCAGCCCAAATACGATTTTTAAGTTTTGGAGATCTGTTCATTAACTGTCAAAGATGGCTGAAGATAGGAAAAAGAGCACAGTACGGCACAATTTTGGAAACGTGAGTGTCACTGCCCAGTAGACTCATCTTCAGAGCAGTCAGAGAGAGAGAGAATGATTGAAGGTCGTCAGTACCGTGCCCTGGAGTGACCTGACCCACCACAATGTCCCTCTAGGATGTGGAAAGCTATTTTCTGAGCTTCTAGCTGCATATTTGAAAAATGAAGTTGCTATCCTTTTTAGGTTTACAACATCCTTGGAGATCAAGTCTGTGACTCTGGGTTAAATATCATTAGGTGAGTGATGAGACGTGTTATCATAATGGAGGGATGAAGAACCAAGAAAGAAACAGAAGACAGGCAGGGAAGAAGGGAGTGGACAGAGAGGGTGGAGTGTGTGTCTGGCTCTCCACTGAACCGGCATGGGAGGTCCTCTCTACCTCATGCCCTTTGTCCTAACCCACAAGTTCTGGTGCTCACATGGGTGGTGGGAGTCCTAAGAATCTGATCTAAGATATAGCCAAAGGGGAAATGGATCACTTAAAAGCTTCCACTTATTTAGTGGTTTGGTTCTTCTAGACAAATAATTCAAAAAATGGCATGCATGGTAAGTCACTTCAGTCATGTCCAACTCTTTGTGACCTCATGGACCACAGCCCACCGGGCTCCTCTGTCCATGGGATTCTCCAGGCAAGAATACTGGAGTGGATTGCTGTGCCCTCCTCCAGGGGATCTTCCTGACTCAGGGATCAAACTCACCTCTCACATCTCCTGCATTGGCAGGCAGGTTCTTTACCACTAGCGCAATGGTGTTTAAATTTTCTGCTATTTGGAGATAATACCTTGGGTTTATATAGAAACTTTCTACTGAACAATAGTGGCCTCTGGGAGGCCAGAGCTGGGGGAGGACACTGGGTATTATGATGAGACTTTTTAGGGTTAGTAATAAGGCCTCTAAAAAATTACAGAAAACAAAAAGAAAGCTCATTCTATTCTCATTTCCACCCTAGAAATACTTGTACCTTAAAAGGAGGGAAATGTAAAAGGTCTTTGGAATTTAAACTGAATTTCTGAAGACAAAGAAATTATCCTTTTACTCTTTTCAGAATATAATTGATTAAAATAAAACTTAGTTGCTGGAATTAAGAAGACCACATGTTTGTCTAAAGAAAATGCACACAAGATTTAAAAAGATATACTCCCTATGATGTGATGAATATGAATATTTCAACATGGCTTTGGAAATACGGATTTTGGACTTTCAGGAGCCATCACTCCCCCCACACAGGTCCTCCAGTGAGTCACTTTTGCTCAAGAAGAGTAAGAAGTAGATTTTATGAGAAGTCACGAATCAGAGCCATGTGAGACTGAAACTTGGGCTTGCATGGGAATACTGGGATGTATTGATGAGCTTCTCTCTGACTCTAAGTGATGTTTTCTTTGTCCTTTATCTCAAGGTATTTTGAAGCCAAATTCTAAGCATATCCATGAATGAAAGAAATTGCCTGGGATTAAGAGTTACAAAGACTTGGTTTTTCTGAGTCACGAGTGAGCCATTTTTGAAAGGACTGTGTTCAGAAAAACAGTTTTATAAATGAATGCTATGTATAGGTAAAACTAAAGGTGAACAGAAGTATAAAATGCTCCGTAGAGGCTTTTATTTCCTAGTGCTGCATGGTTAGGAAGGGCTATGGTGTGCGGGAGAGGGGGAAGTCGCTTCCACTGCTTGTATTTGGCTGTTGGTGTACTTTTATTAGATATTTATATGGGTGTGCATCTCACCACAAGTTGGATGGAGAGCTGAGTTCCATTATTTCAAGTCTCACAGGTTCATATTTATGAAATTCACATAAAGATAAGCTAAAGTCGACCTTTGCTTAGCAGATAAAAATAAAGGACTGAAGGGCAGATTGAAGAGATTGATCTTTTAGAGCACTTTGGAAGAGCAATATGCAAACAGTGACAATACTAATTATAAATCCTTCTTGTTTCTTCTGAAAAAGGAGAAGCCTCAGAATTTCTGGAGACATGAATTTTGTTACTCTGTTTTGAATCACTACAAATCTCTCTTTTTATTGTCCATTTTTAAAAGGGAAAAAAATCAATGTATACTTTTAAAGAAATTTGTATGAATTTAGAATATGAATTCCCCAGCAATTTCTTCATTGTGGCATGTGGGATGTTTCAGTTGTGGCATGTGAACTCTTAATTGAGACTTATGGGATGAAGTCCCCTGACCAGGGATTGAACTTTGAACCTGGGCCCCCAGGAATGGGATCTCCAAGTCTTAGCCATTGGACAACCAGGAAGTCCCCTCCCCAGCAGTTTCTTTGACTTGGTGACCCTTGGTATAGTGTAGATTACAGCCATCTTAAGTGAAAGACCCTGACAATTTTAAAGAGAGTAAACAGAGGAATATAAAGAAAGACTATAAAGAAAGCTGAGCGCTGAAGAATTGATGCTTTTGAACTGTGGTGTTGGAGAAGACTCTTGAGAGTCCCTTAGACTGCAAGAAGATCCAACCAGTCCATCCTAAAGGAGATCAGCTCTGAATATTCATTGGAAGGATTGATGCTGAAGCTGAAACTCCAACACTTTGGCCACCTGATGCAAAGAACTGACTTATTGGAAAAGACCCTGATTCTGGGAAAGATTGAAGGCAGGAGGAGAACGGGACTACAGAGGATGAGATGGTTGGATGGCATCACCAGCTTGGTGGACATGAGTCTGAGCAAGCTCCAAAAGTTGGTGATAGACAGGGAAGCCTGGCGTGCTGCAGTCCATGGGGTTGCAAAGAGTTGGACACACTGAGTGACTGAACTGAACTGATAGGCTTGCGGTGGCCACATCACAAATGGCAGACTAGGAGCGGAGCCCCTTCTGAGTACAGAAAAGGTCATCCTCCTGTGAACATGGGAACAGCCTTGAACTGAATCTCTGCTAGGGAGGAAAGGGGCCCTTGGGTGCTGGTCGCCACAACCTAGTGCCATTTTAGGTCTTGCTATGCTCTGTTCTGTGCTTCAAAGAGCCACCTGGGAAGGCACAGTGGTCAGAAGCCACCACCAGGACGGGAAACTCTCTAAACAGGTGGGAAGAGGCAAGTTCCCTGGGTCAAAGGGTCACTAAACAGGGCTGGAGCCCCAGAGGCAGCAGAGCTTCCAGTTGTGGAGGGGAGGCTGTGGGGCTGGCTTTCACGTGCTTTTGGAGAAGACAGGGGGCACTGTCTGGCCAAGACAAGCACTAGCTCTGGGCCCAAGGGAGCTGGGTGTTGAGGTTTCTTTCTAAGTGGTCCTCACCACCCCTGACTGGCCTAGAAAAGAATCCGGGACTCAGGGTAGATATTTCACAGATGTTAACATTTGGTCGGTGTTTCCCCTCTGTATATTTCTCAATCACCTCTACATTTAGCACAGCACAGGGAGATAGTGTTCCCAGCAGACAACAGATACCTCTCTGACTGCAGTCAGACATCAGCATCCCTGCAATCCACCTTCAGGAGACTCCCAGAGCTGTGTGCATTAAAATCGGGCCCACATTTTGAGATTTGGGGAAGCATGGTAAGATGGATTTTTCTGAATAGACAGTGCAGGAAGCTGGAAATATGACTAGATTGAGAGCTGATTTGGGATTGAGTCTTAGAGATAGATTCTTGCCATGAAAACCGCTTTGGACTTGTACAGAAATGACTTTGAATCTTAGCTCTGTTCTTAGCTTTGTTCTGCCACTCAATAGTCCTTTAGCATCTTTGAGCCTCAAAGTCCTCATCTGCTAAGTGGATACAAGGGCCCACCTCGAAGGGTTGGGATGAGGATTAAATGAAAGAGTGACTCATAGAGTGCCCGGCACAGTGCCGGGAAGTGCTGATAAGTAAGGAGTGATGGGGAAAAGGGAGTTTGGTTTGATGTGGGAAGAGGAAAGGTGAGACTCAGGCTGCGTCTAGGGTCTGAGGGGCCATCACTTCCTAACACAACCTGAGGCAGGCGAATCCTGGAAGCAGTTACCCTGGAAGAGGTGTTGTAAGAAGGGGTGCACAAAAAATCAAGTGCAAACTTCTGGCTCAGGCAACAAAGAATATTGACTGCATGGAGAGGGTGAGTGGTCTGACTGATGTCTCCCAGATGATGAGAGGCGAGACCTGAAAACAAATCCCATGTCCTTGGCGGGGACACTCACATCTGCCCTCCACATTACCTTCTCAAGATGATACAGAAATGGAGACCGCATTAGAGGCAAGGGTGAAAAGAATAATGTAGTCTCTCCCTGAAGATTATGCTGTTCATCTTAAAACCAGGCAACTTCACTCTAACTGTGGAGGAGATAGAAGGAAGCTGATGTCTTGTTCTTTGAGAGAATGCTAACTGTGTGGGCTGCTCAGTCAAAAGCTAGCCTAAAAGCCTAAAGCTAAACTACATGATTTCCTGAAGAAATCAACGGGTTCTTTCACTCTTTTCCTTCTGTGTGTGGGATGTTATTATTTTAGATGTGAAGCACAGAATTTTAACTCGCATTAGGTAAAGAAAATGGAGGGAGAAAGAATGGGCCAGTCAGAGCTCTTCAGCCCCAGCATGACTCCTGGCTCCTCTGCGACTGTGTCTGAGCTTGTCAAGACCAGTAGGGCCTCCACAGAGAACGGGCTTCCCTCTCTCCCATTCCGGTTCTCTCACCTCCCCTTGCCTCTGCTCCTCTATGTCAGCCTGGATTTAGGTCTTACATTGGGAAAAACAATCCCTGACATGTGTACAGGTTCTGCAATCACATACAGTGTCACAGGAAAAAAGGTAGGGTTGATACTTTCTGAACCAGAATAATTTACTGCTGATAATTAAAAGGTAAATAAATAAAATATCTATGAGTAGTTCCCACTAATACTCCCAGGGCATAGACAAAGCACATCAGGACTCCAGAGAGGTTCCTTGTCCCTAATTTGCCTAGCGCTTCCGGAGATGGGAACAGAGCCAGGAGGACCATGGAGACCTCAGGGGTTATCCACTATAACATTTTATAACAGATTATAAACAGTGATTAACGGTTTGCCCAGGCTTTTTGGTGATCGGAGATTTTATCACCTGCACATGATTATACCTTATAAAAATACATCCAATAATAGATCCTACTCTGCAGTGAAGGTGCACAAATGTGCATACAACAACACGGATGAATCTTGAATGTATTCTGCTAAATGAAAGAAGCCAGACTCAGAAGGCTACAGCTATAGAGTCCATGCAGAAAACATCCTGAAAAAGATAAAACTATAAGAACAGAAAGCAGACCACTGGTTGGTGAAGGCTTGGGTTGACTACAAAGGAGCATGAGGGAATGTTTGAGGTGGTGGAACTTTTCATATCTTGATTGCTGTGGTAGTTATACAACTACAGATGTTTATCAAGGCTCACACATGCGTGTGTGCTAAGTTGCTTCAGTCGTGTCCAACTCTGTGCTATCTCATGGACTGCAGCCCACCAGGCTCCTCTGTCCATGGGACTCTCCAGGCAAGACCACCGGAGTGGGTTGCTGTGCCCTCCTGCAAGGGGTCTTCCTGACCCAGGGGTCAAACTGGCATCTCTTACATCTAACTGGCATTAGCAGGTGGGTTCTTAACCACTAGTGCTACCTGGAAAGCCCAAGACTATACACTAAAAAATGGATGTAAATTAAACCTCAAAAAACTTGATTAATTTTTTTAAAATAACCATTAACAAAGATTAAATGAAACATATATATACATATATAAGTGTTTAGAGTGAAGTGTGTGGATGTCTGTAACTAACTTTGAAAACATTTTTTTTTTTTTTAATTTTTGGCTGTGCTACAGGGCTTGTGGGATCTTAGTTTCCCAACCACAGGTTGAATACAGGTTCCAACCAGTTAAAGCATGGAAACCTAACCACTGGACAGTCAGGAAATTCCCTGAAAGCACTGAAAATAAGAGTTATTGATGGATTGATAGGGGGATGGATATATGGATAGGTATAAGATAAAGCGGGTATAGTAAAATATTAGTGGTAGAATCTAAGTGGTTAATTCTTTCAACCTTTCTGTATGTAAAAATTGTGCTTATGAAATCTTGGAAACCATTTGAAAATACATCTAACACATTCCTTCATCATCTGCACCATTTAGAGGGTGCTTTCAGGCCCACAAAATTGCTTTCATAGTTTCTGACAGCTCAAAGAAGCATCTATTCTCTCCCTTTGAAACCATCCTGACAGAAGTAAACTTCCTCTTGGTCCACAGGGGGTAATCTCTTGAGATTATTTGCAGGCTCATTTGCATGTGTTTGCTATCCTCCCATTAACACAATATTAGCAAGTAAGTCCTTTATGGCTTTTTGTCACTTGCTTGAACACTGAAGAACCGGATTAATTTGACTCTATTTGTACAAAAACCTCAAAACAAAGCTCTGGGCAGCAGCAATTCCAATGGTAAGCAAATATCCCAGACTCTGTTTTTCTTTATCTTGCCTAACTCTTTTCTGGGGGAGGCTCTGGTCTCAGATGCCTCTTTCCGTTACATTCGATGATGAAGATCCATGCTAATATACCCAAGGGCATCCTAGTACCTTGCAAACAGGTACCAACCTGAGATGGGATAAGGAATGGTTGGACTTGTGTTCAAATCCCCCTTCATTGTGGTGGGGGATGAAAAGATTTACCCTTCACAGAGTGTGTAGGGATAGTTTTCTGAAAGTAGATACACAAACCCACTCCTGATTACTCTGATCTTTTAAACACTCCACATTATCATCTGAGTACAGACAGGGCACAACAGCACGGCTGTAAAGTCAGAGACAACCAGGTTATGCGAAAATTAAGAGGACTGCTCAGTCCCCATCCAATTCAACCCACTCTTACAATTATAACAATTTTTAAGGTATATTTCAGTGAATCAGATTAGATATATTCAAAATGCCCAAACTCTGCAGGCCTCCATTTGAATTTGGCTCTATCGATCCAGTCTACAGATTATTTATGGATACTGACTGTCAGAAAGGTACTCAAGTTATGCTGTTAAATGAAACAAGCAAGTTGCAGAATGGAGCCAAGAAAATAATATATTGATCATATTTTAGAAAAAAAAATGGGAGCACTGTGCTGTATGATGAGGGGGCTGGGAATTCTAGATGACTTTCCCTCACTCTCTTACACAGTTTTTTCCCTCCTTTTTAAAAAAGATTTACTTATTTGTGGCTGTGCTGGGTCTTCGGTGCTGCTCCCAGGCTTTCTCTCATTGCGGTGAGTGGGGGCTACTCTTCGTTGCAGCACGTGGGCTTCTTACTTCAGTGGCTTCTTACTTCTTTTGTTGCAGAGCACAAGCTCTAGGCACTTGGGCTTCATTAGCTGTGTCCCATGGCATGTGGAATCTTCCTGGACCAGGGATCAAATCCATGCCCCCTGCATTGGCAGGCAGATTCTTCACCACTGAGCCACCAGGGAAGCCCTCTTATATGTTTTTGTATTGTGTGGTTATTACGCAACAAAGACATAATAGTTTTGTATCAGATCAAAACAAACTAAAAGACGTTTATTTTTTAGAGCTAGTGCACAGTCATCATGTCTTTACAACTGGGGTCTGTGTGTGTACCCAAATATACAAACGTATTCCTACACAGTTGAACAATGTCCTGGATCTTGATATGGAAAAACTGGTACTCACACAGTGGCTTGTTTTTAGGCTAAGATGCTTTCTATCCCTAAGACTATTCCCCCACCTCCCCTACCCCAACCTAATACACTGGCTTAATGCTACAGAGAAAGTTTGCAATTTTGGTAATTTTCTGCTTCCAGAGTCCAAGATGTTATTCCAGTGATTAACTTTTGGGCTCTTTAGATCTGTCCACCAACAACCAATCTGAGGATTAAAGGCTTTTAAGACCCGCCACCAAGCTCTGAGTCCTCTAATCCCACTGCTCTTTTCATTTTTTTAATTTTGGTTAGTTGTATTCAAATTTGTTTCTTCTTCTTCTCCTTCCTCTTTTCCTCCACACTCTCTCTCTCTTTTGTCCATCCTTGGCTGAAGACAGCTAAAATATCTGTACAGGTCAATGAACATACAAAGAGAGCACTTTCTCAAGCAACAGAAGTCCCTTGAATTATTCAAAGTATCTCCTGTTCTCAGGTTTCCAGTCCTTTTTTTCCTTGACAGTATAAGCTGGAATGGGGCATTTGGCAGTGGCACTCCAGATTCAATTGTTCAGGCAGGAAGGACGAGGGTAAGGCTCCCATAGAAATAACTAATTGTCTGGATGATGAGAAAATAGGTAATGTCACGTTTGAAGCAATGTAACTAATTCTTACACCAGTATGAATACTAGGCTCCCTACAACAAAATACAGTCAAATTATCAGTAACTGGCAGAACAGCTGGTAAACAGGATGTGGAACTGGGGAGAAACTCAGGCCCTGGGATGCTAGCCTACCTGCCATCTGGGCTGAGGCTGTTCACGGGCAACTTTATGAGGTGGCTAGACTGAAACCTGGGCTTCCCTGGTGGCTCAGTGGTAAAGAATCTGCCTTCCAATGCAGGAGACTTTGATTCAATCCCTGGGTTGGGAAGATCCCCCGAAGGAGGAAATGGCAACTCACTCTAGTATTCTTGCCTGGGAAATCCCATGGACAGAGGAGCCTGGCTGGGAACTACAGTCAATGGGGTCACAAAGAGTCAGACACAACTGAGCGACTGAATACATAGCACGTATGTAGACCGAAAGTTAGGATAATATGTGATCTGTGGACTACAGAAATGTTCCGGAAGGCTTCTATATTTGCTTTTTTTATACTCGGGGTGACCCCTTGCTCACCTCCTCCCAAGTCTTTAAGCTTATGGCTTTCAAGGAAACAGAAATCAAGAAAGGAACTCATGGGGGGTAAGACAGGACAGAGCCACCATGGGAAACAGTATGACGGTTCCTTTAAAAACTTAAAACAGAGCTACCATATGATTCAGTGATCCCACTCCTGGACATGTATCCAGAGGAAACTCTAATTCCAAAAGATATATGCACCTGAATATTCATAGCAGCACTATCTACAATAGCCAAGACATGGAAGAAACCTAAATGTATCCTGACAGATGAATGGATAAAGGAAATGTGGTACATATATACAATAGAATATTAGCTACAAAAAATAACTAAATAACGCCATTTGCAGCAGCAACATGGATGGACCTTGAGATTAACATACTAAGTGAAGTAAGTTAAACAGAGAAAGGCAAATATTACATGAAATCACTATGTGTGGAATCTAAAAAAATGAGGCAAATGAACGTACAAAACAGAAACAGACTCAGACAGAAAACAAACTTATAGTTACTAAAGGGGAAAGCAGGGGGTGCACAGGGGGATTAACTAGGAGTTTGAGATCAGCAGATACAAACTATGTATAAAACAAACAAGTTCCTACTGTATAACACAGAGAACTATATTCAATATCTCATAATAAGCTATAGTGGAAAAGAATATGAAATATATATATATATATGTCCAGTTCAGTTCAGTCACTCAGTCGTGTCCAACTCTTTGAGACCCAATGGACTGCAGGGGCTCAAGGACACCAGGCCTCCCTGTCATCACCAACTCTTGGAGCTTGCTCAAAATCATATCCATCGAGTCAGTTAATCTATCCAACCATCTCATCCTCTGTAGTCCCCTTCTCCTCCTGCCTTCGATCTTTCCCAGCATCAGAGTCTTTTCCAATAAGTTAGTTCTTTGCATCAGATGGCCAAAGTATTGGAGTTTGAGCTTCAGCATTAGTCCTTCCAATAAGTATTCAGGACTGATCTCCTTTAGGATGGACTGGCTGGATCTCCTTGCAGTCCAAGGGACTCTCAAGAGTCTTCTCCAACACTACAGTTCAAAAGCATCAATTCTTCAGCGCTCAGCTTTCTTTACAGTCCAACTCTCACATCCATACACACACATATATATACACACACATACATGTGTAACTGAATCACTCTGCTGGATACCATCAACTAACCCAATTTTGTAAATCAACTATACTTCAATTTTAAAAAAAAGAACTGAGAAAACCACCTTGAATCAGCAATAGCACCACAATGAATTTGACATTTGGGAGCAAGTCTAATGGCATCAGAACAAGGGCAAGCAACTCAGGAAAGGCAACAATATGGCTTCTTCTCTGGTCTAGGATGTTTGGGGGTCTGTACTCAGGCTGAAAAGCTCAATCTGCAGCCATATGGCTTCCCCACGCTGGTGAAAAATCCTGAGGGTGAGGAGCCCTGGGGAGAAATGTGAGAGTCGTTCCAGCCTGACAGCACATCTGCAGACCCTCCCCAGATAATGGGTGAGCCAAGAAAGCCGAGAGTCAGCCAGACCGCTCTGTAAGCCGATGCTGGGTCTTTGGCAAGCACTGGTCATCTGCCAAGTGGGCGGCCCTGCATGGAGGCAGCCGGCTGGGAAAGGTGCCCTGCAAACTGCTCCATCCACTGGCCCCTCTGGGGCCTGCCCAGCACCAACCATGCCTCCGTCTCATCTGGTGACCCAGAGGTATTTAGAAAAGACTCCAAGACCTTCCTGTGAACCAGACTGGCTTCCAAAGCCACAGTGCATAAGGAATAACCGGCTGGGTTCTTCTTACCTCTGAGTGTAGGAGAGCCGCCAATCCAGAGAGCTCTCCTTCAAACTCACACCTGCACTCCCAACCACTGTCCAGAGACAGGTCTGTGGAACTCAGACTGTTGCCTACTAATCCCCTTCACGCCCCATTGTGATCAAGAAAACCACTACACCGAGTCAGGAAAAGAGCCAAACCAGACAACCAGATGGCCATGTCACACTAACACTGGGAAGGAAGTGACCAGCGGTATCTTGGGGGCAGCAGCATTCCTGACTCGCAAACGTCCGTCGGCTGTGTCACTGCTGTCCTTTCAGCGACAAGAGAACTCGTCTCCAATCTTCCCCTGGGCCCGCAGAGGATGTCGCCTCTAGTCTCCTCCGTCGAAGCTCTCCCCAGACACGGGGCAAAGCAGCAAGTTCCCCTTGGCCTGTGCCACCTGGATGCATTTACTCATACTACAAACTGCCTGGGGATGCACCTGGGTGGAAAACACCCTGGCTTCCCAGATCAGGAGTTAGCTGTACCCCCAGGAGCCAAAGTGGTTTTCCCCTGGCAGGACTGAGTTGCCTCCTGCCTTGTATGGTGCAAGCTGGCTGGATTTGGGAGTGAAGTGGGGTAATGTTAGGAGCTGAGGAAGAGGGGGGCTGCCTTCTCCAGCATGGCATCTCCCCCCAGACCAGTGTGGTGGTAGCCACGGCAGCCCCTTCGCCCTGTCCCAAATGTCACCACTACCAGTCTCTCGGACCCCCAAGAGCTACTGCTGCCATGTGTCAGGCACTGTGCTAGGCGCTTGACATATTTTATGTCTTTTAATTTCCCCAATAACACTGCAAGGTTGGTGTCATTATAACAACCATTTTGGGCTTAAGGAAGTGGACATTCGGTGAAGTGGAGGGACTTGCCCACAGGCCAATAGCTAAGAGGCAGAACTGGGATGTGATCTCCCTGTTATCAATGTTTATACACTTTCCAGGTTTTCTCTCCTTTCACCATCCCTCAACTTCAGCAGAATCTAGGAAAGTCAGGGTCACTCTTATCTGTGCCCACCCCTCATGGCCAGACCCTGAGCTGACACTGTCATCATTCAGAAAGCCAGGTGCCCGCTTTGCTCTGTCTAGACCCCTGTGTACCTGGGGAGGGCTCAGGTAAGCAGCTTGATAAGGTTTTCTGGATGTCAGATAAGCACCTCCTCAAGATAACTGCCCACCATCACATATTCGGGTCTTCCTCTGCTGGTATCTTTTATTTTTATTATTTTCTTTAGGCTATTGATTTAATTAATGGCTTCTTTTAAAATTCAAATATCCCAAAGAAGGACATTACAGCTCATACACTGGTTTCATTATTTTCCACCCTGTACAACTATAGACTGTAAATCATGTAAATATCTCTTTACAGATTCTGGCAGTGAAAAGAAGAAGTGAGAGGGACTAGCAGGAAACTGGCCTTTCAGGGTCACTGCTTTAATATGAATATATGTTTGATTGAATTAAAACATTTTCAAGTACACTAGGTGCTAGAAGTTTTGCTAAGGGTTACAGGCTTTAGGGCAGCACATTAAGAACTGCATTCTACCTCGGAGATGTGAATACAAACTAGGTCTTAAATTATATTAGGGAATCATCATTCATTTTATTAGGCAGTTACATAGAAAAAGGCCCTTACTTTTTAGAGATGCTCTTACTAAAATATTTAGAGTTGAGATGTCATAATGCCTGCAATTTATTTTAAACTATTTCAGCAGGAAAACAGATAAAGCAAATGTGGCAAAGTGTTAATGACTGTTAAATCAGATGATGGGTATATGAGATTCATTATATTATTTTCTCTACTTTCCTGAACATCTGAAAAATTTTCACAGTAAAAAGTGAAAAAGAAAAACAAAGCTTTCCAGAAGCTCAAAATCAAAGTTCTATTGCAAGGATGCCAAATGGTTTTCTAGTAAGCAGAATTCTAACATGGCCCTATGATTCCTGCCCCTGGTACATGCTCTATATAATTTCCTATGTAGAGTGTGGACAAGGCATGCGAAAATGATGAGGTTTTACTTCCATGATTAGGTTTTGGTATATGGCAAAGATTTTGAAATTTACACATGTAATTAAGGTCCCAGATCAGTTGATTTTGAACTAAACAAAAGGGAAGTTGCCCTGGGTGGGTCTGGCCTAATCAGGCAATCCCTCTGAAGGTGAGACTACAGGCAGCAACAGACACTCTCTAGTTGGCCTTATGGAAACAGGACTGCCAAGTTGTGGAGGGGGCCTTCTGGCAGGGAATAATGGGTAGCCTTTAGGGAAGAGTGGATGAGCCTTTGCTCATTCCTCAGTCCTAAAACCACAGGGAACTGAAGTCTGCAAACAATCACTGAAAGAGGAAGACCTTGAGTCTCAGAAGAGACTGTGATCTTGGCTAACACCCTGAATGCAGCATTGGGAGACCCTGAGCAAAAGACCCAGCTAATTCATAACCAATCTCCTGACTCACGGAGACTGGGAGATAATAAATGTATGTTGTTTTCAGACAATAAGCTTGTGATGATTTGTTGTGAAGCAATAGGAAAAACAAATTCACATTTCAACTGTTGTGGCAAGTCTAACTGATTACAAATAGCAGCATTATATTGGAAAGGATTCAATTGGAAAGGAGGCATAGCCTCCTTGGGAAAAAAAAGACATAGAGAAAGTTGTGGTTGACTAGCAATGTCTGCACAGGCATGAAAGGGTGAGTTGTACCATGAGTACCTCTTATTGCCATTCAAGGTCGCTTGTTGTATTTAAGGAAAAAAGGAGTTCTTTTCTGTTTTTTTTTTTTCCTCAATGACAGAATAACCCCAAGGGGCAACAAGGCTAGGGTCTCCTAGGGTCACCAAGTTAGAGGGGATGCTAACCTATGAGAAAGGCCTCAGAGAAAGAGGACCAAAAAGTTATCTAACACAGATCCTAGCAACTGAAAAACAATGTCTAGGATGAGCCTCGCAGGCTGGTGTTTGCAGTGAAGGCTTCTGCATTGTTTCTTTCTTCTTCACTGTCTCCACTTTTTCTCCCTTTCCATGGCCTTTAATTCTCTGCCTTCAAACATGCTCAAGGGTTCCATGAGCTGGATCCTGCTATTTCTAACTCACTCTGACCCTAATACAGCAGGTCAGGATCCCTCCTTCCTCAGACACATAGGCCAGAGAAGTCAGAACTAGCCTCCTGAATGTCATGCTTGGATTAAACATTTATTAACATATCATTGTTTCATATTAAATCCATGCAGACATCGTATCACAGTACCCAGATGTTAGCTTCACAATTTAAGTGAAATCGGTACAATGAAGTAGGCCGTTCTCCCAAGTTTTTGTTTTCAGAGGGAAGGCTGATCCCTGGGTCAGTATGTAACAATGCAGATCACACTCCATGCTTTTTCGGTGGCACATCCCACAGAAAAGATGTCCTAATCTAAGGGACCACAAAAACTGGAATTTAAAATCAAGGAAATGCAGATATAGTGGGGGAAGGAGAGAGTGGGACAAATAGCGAAAGTAGCATTGACATATATACACGGCAGTGTGTAGAGTAGACAGCTGGTGAGCAGTTGCTATATAACATAGGGAGCCCAGTTTTGTGTTCTGTGATGACCTGGAAGGGTGATATGGCAAGAGGGAGGGAGGCTCAGGAGGGAGGTGATGTATGTATAATTGTGGCTGAATTGTGTTGTTGTGTGGCAGAAACCAACAAAGCACTGTAAAGTGTTCCCCCCAATTAAGGAATAAATTAAAATAAATAAATAAAATGAAGGTAGGTGCACATGAATAAGGTAAAGACCCTGAAAAATTTAGCTTCTTCAATTACATTAAAGAAAGATTTTGTGGGTGCAACTCCTTGTATCCAGGTGCCACTTGGAATCCAACCAGCCCAATCTGCCCTCCTAAGCTAGTAGACAGTCTTTATTTATGTTCCTCAACCACTCATTCATCGTAATTTAACTGTCTTTTCCAGGGGCATTTAACACATAAGAAAGGATCGCCAGCATATAACTAGGCTTAAATATACTATGTGATGGGCCTTTAATGAGAACAACACCCAGCACTTAAACCAGGGCTTGGTGGCCCACAGCTGTCACGCTTTGCATTAGAGCATACTATTGGCTGTATTTGCAATTTACAGAATTAACTTCCAATGTTCATACTTGAGAGCTTTCACTTAGAAAATAGTACTTTTCTTGAAAAAAAAATGGGAAATCTGACAGCCTGTCAGACCCCCATTCCTCATGCAAGTAATCCGATGGCACTGAGTGGTGGGTGCCCTCCTAGAGGAGTGCTTTCCCACGTACCACAGTCTCCACCATGCCCTGTTGCCTCCTCAGATTGAGGCCAAGTGGCAGTTACAATTTATCATCGTGGTTTCACTATTGTTTCTCCCACAGCAGAGATAAGAAGAGAATGAGCTACTCCTCATCACCATGACAATAGCCCTTTCATTCATTTACCGTAGCAACCAGGCCCCTCTAACCGTTTGAATTTGCTGACATCTGAGTTAAATACACCTTTCCAGCAACAGACATATGCCAACTTATTACTTACTGATGGATAGTGGTTTTGACACATACATCCTTAGAATGCTTCTCTTTCTCAGATTACTTCAATACTAAACTCCCTTTTGATTACCTCATACCAGCCAGAATGGCCACCATCAAAAAGTCTACAAACAATAAATGATGGAGAGGAGAAAAGGGAACCCTCCCACACTGTTGGTGGGACTGTAAACTGGTACAGTCACTACAGAAAACAGGACAGAGGCAAAACTAAAACAGAGCTACCATATGATCCAGCAATTCCACTCTTGAGCATATATCCAGAAAGACGAAAACTTTAATTTGAAAAGACACATGTACCCCAATGTTCATAGCAGCACTATTTACAACAGCCAAGACATGGAAGCAACCTAAATGCCCATCAACATATGAATGGAAAAGAAGATGTGATACACACACAATATCATTGGGTCATAAAAAAAGAATGAAACATTGTCCATGGACGGACAAAAGAGATTGTCACACTAAGTGAAGGCAGACAAAAAAAGACAAATATTGTATGGTATCATTTATATGTGTAATCTAAGAAAATAATGCAAATCAACTTATTTACAAAAGAGAAACAGACTCAGAGATATGGAAAACAAATTTATGATTACTAAAGGGGAAAAGGGAAGGAGAGGGATAAATTAGGAGTATGGGATTAATAGATACATACCACGATATATAAAATAAACAAGAAGGACCTACTGTATAGTACAGGGAATTACATTCAATATCTTGTAATAACCTATGATGGAAAAGAATCTGAAGCTGTACCACTGAAACTAACATGATACTGTAAGTCAACTATAGTTTAATAAATAATAAATCAATGAATTAAATTAAATCTTGCTTTTGGTTAGAATTCCTCTAACTCAAGGGAAATCTTAGTATGAGTTTGATCATTTAAGAAACATATGATTGGGTCCTTAAAAGAAATATGTCTTGCTGATCCCTGAGTTCCACGCATTCTAATTACACCGCTGATAACCTGTTTGATTCAAACATTGCATTTTCCCCCTACTGTAAAAAGCAAAAATTCCGACCCACACAACCCCTTGATTGGTATTAATATTTGCATTTTCTATCAAGGTGAAGAAATATAGAAAAGAGGCCCTCACTTGTTATTTGAAACAAAGCGTGTTTAGTTACCTCTCATCAGGACAGAGCTGTTGGAAGGACACAGGAACAGAGAGGAGTGGGTGAAGATTAAGAAAAGACCACTGGGAGAGGAGGCACAGGACATGAAGGAGTAGGTGCGGGGGACGCAAGGAGACGATTAGCAGGAGGGGCCCCAATGCGTGTCTTGAGGAAGGTGTGGAGGGGGGTGGTAGGGAGGAGAGGGGAGAGGGTAGCATCCGGACACTCACGGTTGAGCTGCCGCCTCCGGATCCGGTTCCTCCATGGCCTGTTTCTGATCCAGTGCAGTTGTGATGGTAACACCATGATCCCAAAGCGAGGGTCTAACACCTCCTCATGGCTGGAGAACAAAAGTGCTCGCAGTGATACAGGAAGTCAAGGCCAGATGTACAAAAAAAAAATTTTGTTTTTGAGCCCTCTTTTTTTATATCCGAGGCTTCCGTTGACTTCTTTTATCTTGTAACTTGCCTTTTTTTTTCCCCCTTCCCTTAACTCCAGACTGGCCCGAAGGCAGCTGCTGTGCTGGGCTGCCCAGCTCCGGCCTCCTGTGCCATGTTTTATGCATGAAGATGATGGGCTGGTAATTTATTCGCGCTGAGATCGCAGGGCTCCTGTGTCTGCCCCACGTCAGAGGCTGGGGGAGGGCAGGTGTATCTGTCTGCAGGAAGAATGGCCTGAAATGGGGATCCCTCTCTGCAGGCGGGATTGAGATCTGAGCTTGGCTGCCAGGACACGGGGCAGGGCGACTGGAGCTCCAGTCAGGCAGTGGTGCTCTCCTTTTAGGGCACGTGATCTATTTGCTCCTGGGTCTCTAGTGCCTAGGCTAATGCCTGGCACAGTTTGCAAACAATAAATACTTGTTGACTAAATGAAGATTCAGTGGTAACCAACATCAGGACTGCACTGTGCCCACATGAATCCTTTATGCTCCCTGACCTGCCACATTCACTGTCCTCAAAAGGCTCATTTGAACTTCCTCATCCATCCTATTGCTCACACTTCTGTCTCCATCTGAGACCACACTCCCTCCTCACCCACCCATTCATGCTTCAAAATCTCATTTTCCCGGGAAGCTTTCCTGCACCCACACTGATGGGGCTAGCCCCTACACAGCTGTGCCTCTCTGCTCATCATGCCTGGAAGGCCCTTATGTGTCAGGATTTTGCTGGTTTGTGTTAAGGTGCATGTCCAAACAGCGAGTCAGCTTCTTGGTGGCAGAGACTGTGTGTTCCTCTCCTGAGCCTGCAGTGGTTTGTGTGGGAAATTGGTGGCACTGCGGCATGGCTGGGGCAGCTTGAGCCTGCCTCCCCAAACCTCTGCCAGCCCATCTTCAAGCCACACCAAATAAACACACAACCTAACGAAAGGCACTGTATTGGCTAAAATAACAGCCTCAATTTGTGACCCCTGGGTGCCATGCCTGGCAGGGGAAGCGCTGTCTATGATTGATCGCTTACTCTGTTCAGGCTCTTCAGTGTGTGAAGTCAGATTGCTCCGGACAGCAGTTATTGATCAAAGCCTCAGAAATAGTCTTGCTAGAAGGTCAGAGCTGGAAAAAGTGATATTCAAGTTACCAAATTTAGCCCAAGATAATCTATAAGCCTGCTGAAATCAGAAACTCTGCCCTCTGTCTTTTGTGTCCTTCCTGGTGTCACTGAGGCAAAACTGCTGGGGGAGGGGGGGATTCAGTGAGGGGGTGGGTCATGATCGCTACTAACCAGAGGTATGCTTTAGTCCCTGTGCCTTGCTTCCTTCATCTTAAAACAGAAATAACCTGCACACCCCATGGGGTTGTTGAGATGAAATGAGATGAAGGTAAGCTAACTCTCTAGGGGTGGGTAGACTATGGGACTGCTCCTTGTCCAAACAGCATTACACCTGGTGGGGAAGGGAATACGTTCCAGAGGCACTCTGCCTGGGTGCAGACTCTTAGCAGCCTGCTTAGTAGCATCATGGCTTTAACCTCACTGTACCTCAGTTTCTTCATCTGTAAAATGGGGCTAAAAAGAACTGCTGCCTTACGGTCATGCTGATGATTTAGTGAATTAATACAAGCAAAGAGCTTTAGGTTTAGCTTTGAGGAATCACTCCATGTCATGACAGTCTATTGGTCACTAGCCATACAAATTTGTGAAAGTTAGCAAATTCCCTTGCCTTACCTGCAAAAGGAGGTGGTCTGGGATATATTCTATCAGGAGTCCTGGGTATAATTTCCTATTGCTGCTATAAATAATTGTTGTTGTTTAGTTCCTAAGTCATGTTCAACTTTTTTGTGACCCCGTAGACTGTAGTCCACCAGGCTCCTCTGTCCATGGAATCCTCCAGGCAAGAATATTGGAGTGCATTTCTATTTCCTTCTCCAGGGGATCTCCCCGACCCAGGGGTTGAACCCACATATCCTACATTGGCAAGTGGATTCTTTACCACCAAGCCACCTGGGAAGCCTCACTAAAACTACCACATGTTTCTTGGCATAAAACAACACAAATTTGTTTTCTTATAGTTCTTGAGGTTGACGTCTGAAAGGAGTCTACCAGGACTAAGATTGAGGTGTCCACAAGATTCATATCTTCTTGGGACTCTAGGAGAGGACAGTTTCTTTTCCTTGTCCAGCTTCTAGAAGATTCCTCGAGTCCATTTCCAGGTTATCTTTCTTAGTGTGAGGGACCACGACCTAAACCTTTCTACCAAATGTAATGACTTAGCAATTGTGGGTCACGCTGGGCTTTGCCGGTCCAGACAAATCGCCGCTGGACCAGAGTCTTCACTGATTTGTCTACATCCTAAGCTTCATTTTCTGAAGCAGGGAGAAGGAAGACACCAAGATGACGACCAAACTTATGGAAGTTTTATTGACCCTTGCCAACTGGACATAATTCCCTAGAGTGACACACCCAGCACAAGAAATCCATTTGTTTCAGAGACCTAGAATGGCTATTCTATCAGTTTTGTTTGGTCTTGACTTGAACAAATGCTAACTGCAACACAATTTTCTGCTCTTCACGTTGCTTACCATAAATCAAATCAGGTAGCTGCCAGCTAGGCAAATTAGAGATGAGGGGAAACTCGGGGAGGCTGTTAGGGTGCTGCGGTCATGCTCCCTTCTGTCACTCTCTTTCACCATTTGGCTCCTGTATGTCTGTGTCCACAATGAACTTGAATGTGGAGAATGTGATACAAAATGAAGCGCCCCCCACCCTTTCTTTTTGCAGTCAGGATCAGATCTTCTTTCCTCCTCATCAGTCCACACATTTCCCAAGCTTTGGCCACATGAGTCAATGCTTTTCCGATGTACATAATTTACAACAGCAGATGAGGGAAACAGCGGACCAGAGGGGGTGAAAAGTACAGTCAGGTCTAAGATGAGAAGCAGCTGAAAACTTTGCATTTCCTCATCTCTAGTGAATTGAAATGCAAATTTTGCCAGTTTACTCTTTACCATCAGGGTGAGATTTGGAGGTGGGGGTGAAGCTAGAAACAGAAGCCTCGCCTCCATCTCTTGTTGTCATTCTTTCTGGTCAGATTGGCAATGTTGCCGACCCCTGGCTCACACCATATGGTTCCCTTCCCTGACTCTCTGAGCTTTATTTGTTCTTTTATCAAGTATACACTCACAATTGCCCGGGAGTAAATGGTCTGTTGAGTGTTATTCTCCCAAGCAACATTTGCATTTGTGTGAAGTGTAGAATATCAATTTTTACTCTTCTCTGGGCTTTTGGTGCTATTAAATTTTCATAAGTTGCAGAATTTCATGGCAGAATCAGAGTCTGCTAGGAGCAATATATTAAAAAGAATATGGAGAAAAGCATAATTATGTGATCCTTGCTGCTACCTTTTTCCTTCAACTCATTTTCAATAAATGGAAGCTAAATGTTATGTTCAGGAGAAAGAGCACCAGTATTTCTAGTTCTACATTAAAACTGTCCTGGGGAGAAACAGACCTTCAATTACTCAGTGGAGAATGGAAATTGCTAAGCCAAGGCACATTGTGCTCCTTTTAAAGAAAGCCATTAAGGAAAGCTTGGTATTATTTTAAAATAAAAGGTTATTAAACACCAGGAGGAAATGACAGCACAGCACCTGATTTATTTCTCTCCTGTCACAAACATACCCAAAAGGGACATAGGATTTTGTTTATTTTTTGGAAACTGGAAAGTGATTGAGAGCAGAGTTCTAGTTATGGCTATTGGGCTGTCTATCTACCTGCACTAACTGAGTACTTACCAAGAAACAGGCTTTGGGTTGCATGCTTTAAGTGGCTATGTTATTTTATTTAATTCCTCCTATATTCTTATTAATGAGTAGTTTTACTAATCCCATGTTATAGAGAAATGAATGAAGGCTAAAGAGTAGTTATTCCAAATAGCAATTATCTGATACAGTATTTTACAGATATTAATTTCAGATCACTGTCACCATCATCCTGTACCCATTTCACAGATGGTGAAACTGGGACAGAGAGAAGTTTAATAATTTGCAGGGCTCACCCAGCAGCAGGTGACTGAGATGAGATGTGAATTCAGGTAGCCCGGCTCTGTGCTTAACCACAAGCTATATTAACTCAAATTAAGCAATTAAAAAAAAACTGCAGTGTAACTATGCACTATGCTCTACATATTCCCTGCTTCTTAAATTTGGCAATACCATTCTGTGTTTGAAAGATGTCCCATGTAGACTCGGCAAAGGCAATTCCTGAATGATAATGAATTAGAACATCTGACAGCTATTAGAGAATTGTCCTAGACGACCTCACATTCAAAAGCCTCACTTTAGAGACAATGAAACCGAGGCTCAGAGAGGTCTGGGGACACATCCAAGTTTGCACAGCAGGTTGATGGATTCAGGCCAAGGCTTAATGCACCTCACCCCCAATCTCAATTCAGTTTTCTTTCCACTGCTGCTGAGGTCAGATTTCACAGGAGTTTTTAGAGCTCGGACACTTTTGGAGGCTGGTTTTTGTGGAGGACAGACAATTGTGAGTTGGATGATGGAAGAGAATGCAGTGCCTGCATTCTATCTGCTCTCTCGCTGGCAGACATGGCCCATCCCTGCCCTCTCCCCACCTCCCTTTCCTCGCTCTCAAACTACTTCTCTGCAGCATTTCCTGTCTCAGTGAGCAGCCCCACCTTCCAGCCATTGCCCCCATCAAAGGCGTAGGTGACCCTCCTGCCCGAAGCCTCCTACCCACATTCAAACCAACGGCTGATCTGAGGGAATCTACCTCCTCGTCCCCTCCCAGATCTTCCCTCTAGCTGTCCTCACAGCCGCCATCCTCACCCAGACCCATCATCCTGTCACATGAGCTGCCTTGACACCCCCTCATCAGTGTCTTCCTGTTCCACTTTTGCCACCCACCCCAATCCACATGCTCATTAAAGCCAGAGTCAACTTCTGAAAATGCAGGTCTGATCATATACTGCCACCACATAAGCCCCTTTAGTAACGTACTTTCTCTCAGGATAAAATCCACTTTCCTTACTTACTTCCACACTAACTTCTCCCACAGCAGTGGAGAAGAAGAGATGCATAATGAAGATGTTAAACCAATAGAGTTGATGACTGATTTACTGGAAGAGAGGAAGAAAGGAGCCATTCGGGAGGTAACATCCAGGGTCCAAGTTGAAGCACTCACCACTTGGGCACACAAGAGAGAAAGTACCCATGCACTGAGTTTAAGCTTCAGAAGGCAGAGACTCAGACAACACCCAAAGAAATAGACACAAGGAAAACTGTGAAGGATGCTGGGTGTGAGCTTGTTAATTGAGCTATGCAGTGTCTGTCCCAAGAGCCCTTGACATTTACAAACACTGTGAGGTCTTGTGGAAGAGACTTGTTTTCTTCTGTGATCAAGGGCCCAGATATTTTAAGTTGGAAAATAATTTATTATGCAACTGGTGCCTGAGTGACGTCAGTGAAGCTGAGTTCCCTTTACGTGGACAAGAACAAGGCCCATTTTCCCCTCTGACTCCATCAGCCCAAGCAGCCTCGATTTAAGCAGAAGAAAAATGTTAGAGCAGTGATCTGTGTGACCTTGGTGGTGGTTTCCTCTGAGGAGACTCAAGATGCAGATACTTCCCTATTACATTTATTTTAACTCTTCTTTGATCTTAATGTCATTGGATTTGGACCCTTCCCAGCCTTGTCACATGATGGGGTGGGGGGTGTGTGTGTGAAAGAGTCCATGATTCAAGAGCAGCTTCTCTGCTTTTACCTTCAGAAACCATAAGAGTCAGAATTTTCTAGAATCCTAGAGCTGGAGCAATCTCAGTAATCACTGCCCCACTCTTTCAATTCATGGAAGAAGCAGAGACTCAAAGGGGATAGATGTCTTGTCAGTGGCAAAAAACCACTTGGTTCTTGAGGCAATATTCATACTCAGCTGTTCTGCTTCATGGGTCAGGGCTCTTTCCACATTCATAAGCCATTACAAAGACATCTTGGGATACCTGGGGTTTTCAGCAATGTTTTAAACGTTGTATTTTATGTGTGATCAAGGACCATAACAAGGATTATATTTTTAAATTATGCTACAAAACTAGATTTGAAAAGTTTCATACATGTTGTTCCCAAAGCGATATTTATCTAACTGGAGTAATGTGTATTTTTATGTGTCTTTAGGTTGGAGTGGGGAGAGATTAAAGGGAGATAAAGAAAAAAGAGGGTCAGAGAATATTCTCTCTCTAAAGTTTCTGGGTCCTAAACTTGTGGGAATCTATCTAGCCTGCTTGAGGGAGGTCTGCCAAGGAGCCTGGGGATCTCTTCCTTACCAGGTTCATCTAATTCGCATTTTCCAATATTGCTTTTGTTTTATGTTTTGTTTTTCTAGCTCTGAGGCACATGGGATCTTTGCTCCACGACCAGGGCTCAAACCTGCATCCCTTGCATTGGGAGGTGAAGTCTTAGCCACTGGAGACCACCAAGGAAGTTCCTAATCTAGATTTTAAATCTGTATTAGGCACCGGGCACACAAAGATGCATAATACATGGCTTTGCCCTGGAGACCTTAAAATTCAGCCTGGACTGTAGACGGATGCACAAAGAACTCTATTACCAAATCCGATGTGACTGGTGTTAGAACAGCAGCATCAAGTCAGTTGGGAACCGGGATGTCTGAGAACCTGATCTGAAGAGGAAGCGGAAGAGGAAATCCAAGGCAGTTGAGCGATGCCTTGAAAGACGGGCCATATCAAGCAGGGGAGAGGACTGAGAATAAAGGCAACACAGGCCAAAGACTCACAGGAGCCAAGTCTGTGGGAGGAAACGACAGGGACCTTGTGAATGAAGTGAAAGGGTGAGGGGAGGAGGGAGCAGAGAGCGTGGCCTGAAAAGGCAGGGCTGAGGGGAGACCCTGCTTCCGAGCACCTCCCCCACCAACTGGCTGATCAGCGCTCTCGCCCTTGGGAGCCCTCAGTTCTCAGGCTTCCTCCCTCCTCTGCAGCTGGCCCCAAAGATGGGGAAGTCTCGAAGATGCTCACTTAGACCACTTAGACCACAGGGCGGTGCCATATGAGGGAGTCAGAGGAAGGTGATGCTCTAGACACCAGCAGCTGCCCACGTAGAGCCTCAGAAAGTGGGTAGCACCTCTGGTGGGCCCATCTTGTGATGCTGAGGTTGGAAGCTGGAGAGGCCCAGAAGAAGATGCCTCCAAAAACTACTCACACTAAGCAAAATCTCAGCAGAAAGATGGATGCAAATCAGAGAGAAGCATGTTCAAGTACAGAGGAAGAAAAACTGCCAAGGAAATGAAACATGTAGATTATCCAGTCAGGACATACTCAAAAGTGAAATATACTTAAACTACAAAAAGATAAGCACCTACTGAGTGCTTGCTATGTACCAGACACTGTGCTAAATGTTTTGGGGGGCATTATCCCCCACACAGGGGGTAAGCCAAAATCTAACCAGAATGTTGCTGCTGCTGTTGCTAAGTCACTTCAGTCGTGTCTGACTCTGTGCGACCCCATAGATGGCAGCCCACCAGGCTCCGCTGTCCCTGGGATTCTCCAGGCAAGAACGCTGGAGTGGGTTGCCATTGCCTTCTTCAATGCATGAAAGTGAAGAGTGAAAGTGAAGTTGCTCAGTCATGTCCGACTCTTAGCGACCCCATGGACTGCAGCCCACCAGGTTCCTCTGTCCCTGCGATTTTCCAGGCAAGAGTACTGGAGTGGGGTGCCATTGCCTTCTCCGAGAATGTTGCTGGGTGAGAGTAAAATCTGAACCAAGTCAGTGAGTTAGTTGACTGATACTAATGGTTAGTGTCACCGAGTTAAGATAACCAATGCATTCTGGCTTGCCAGAGACTGTTTCAGGTGAAGCACTGAAAACTGTACATTCTGGTGAGACCTCCAGTCCTGAGGAAAGCAAGATTGTTGACCATGCTCTGGCAAGTGACAATGACTCAGAGCTTCTCTCTCCTCTCTCTAGAGGTTTACCTCTACAAAGGACTGGACATCTATCTCGCTGGGGTACCTTCTCTCCCGGACAGTGCTAGAGGAACGTTACCCAATCCCAACTGTTATATCTTAGAGTTCTTCCTGAGTCTCCCGTGCTTCCTTCCTGTATCTAATGCCAGAGGTTCATTGTGAGATGCTGAAGCAGAACTGTAGACTGTCTTCCCTCCTGCAAGGCACCTTCCTGTTCTACAGAGTGGAAACCTACAAGTATCCCGCATCTAGAGACCCTCACATGATTTAGAGTCAGTCAGGCCGGTGCCTTGATGTGAGTCTTGAAGGAGTAAGTGGGCAAAGCAAGCTGTTGGCCTTGTGGAGGGAGTGTAGACCTTTGGTGCAGTGGTTTTAATTCTGCTAAAATCAGTGGGGGCACGGCAGGTTGAAACTCAGAAGCTCCCTGATCATGGCAGAGGCAGGTGCTTCTAGGGCCCTGCTGCCTACAGCTCCCAGTTCGAGTTCAAGCTAGATTGTGTACCTTCAGACCCCTTAGTGATTTTATGGCTATCATAACTCTCCTTTAGCATAAATTAGCCAGAAGATCCTGTAATTTTCAAAGAAACACAGACTGATACAGATGGTAAATAAGATGCCATAACCAACAGCTTAATATTTGTTTCCTGGATGCTGCTCTGGAAAGAATTTTGAGGTCTTGGCCAGGCTCAGTGATCAAGGCTGGGCTGATGGACTGGGGACTCCTGTCATGATACCAGAGGAGAAACAACTGCAGTTTTGTCTCCTGTGGTTAAGACTATTGACAAAACCAGGTCTTTTTTTCTTTTGTTTTACAACCATATAGTCTTTTAAAAAGTGTCTTCTGCTAAGGTGTTGATTTTGTGAGCTTAACTCTGGAGATTAGAAATTTTAGACAGATTTCTTTAACCTTAATTTTAGAAGTATAAGATACAATTGTCTTTGATGTCACAGGTTGAATACTTGTTGACATAAGTTCTTAATGAATGTAAATGCTCTGTTGAAAATCTCTTGCTCAGCAAAAATAAAGAAGATGAAAGACTATTTACATTCTAGAGGGTATTATGCATTCACCATATAGGTCTATTGGAGAAGGCAATGGCAACCCACTCCAGTATCCTTGCCTGGAAAATACTATGGACGGAAGAGCCTGGTGGGCTGCAATCCATGGGGTCGCCAAGAGTCAGACACGACTGAGCGACTTCACTTTCACTTTTCACTTTCCTGCACTGGAGAAGGAAACGGCAACCCACTCCAGTGTTCTTGCCTGGAGGATCCCAGGGATGCGGGAGCCTCGTGGGCTGCCATCTATGGGGTCGTACAGGGTTGGACACGACTAGCAGCAGCAGCATATAGGTCTATATATATATTACAGTATGTATATATTACATTTAAGGAGTATCATAGAATGGCTTACGAGAAGGAATGAGGATCTTACTCAAATTTAAATCTCTATTTCTTATAACCATTTACTATTTTCTTTACAATTCAGTAGTTTACAATAAAACTTTGCTTAATCCTGTAGAGGTTGTAATACTTGCTTCAAAGAGGAAGTTGTTTTGTTCCCTTGGCCATAAAATGAAAGTGTTTTGTTGCTCAGTTCAACTCTTTTGTGAGCTCATAGACTATAGCCCACCAGGCTCCTCTGTCCATGGGATTCTCCAGACAAGAATACTGGAGTGGGGCAGCTGTGAGTGTGGCCAGGGGTGGAGGCTTCACATGGATGTGGTGACACAGAGGTGATGCCATGACCAGCAAGTTGAGCAGAGAGTGGTGACAGCATTGTCGGTGGAGTTCTGCCCTTGGTTTACTGGGTGGGGGCCAGGTGCTGCTGGCCCCCTTTTTAAAGTACAATGCAAAAGGGACATCGTGTATACGCAGTGTTTGTCTGGCTGTTTTTATTTTTAAATTTTTTTGTGTCTGTTTTTCTTTGCAGTTATTAAATCTGTATGCATGGAATTTTAAACCTCACACATATGTATATCCACGGATGGGCATAATTACCGTGTCATGTAGAGAGTTGGTTGTGTCATGCAACACTCAGAATGCTGTGTTTAGCTTTGTTTTTCCAGAGTTATGTTTTTTTCAGTCATTTTTTCAAGGCAAACTAAATTATTTAGTTGGAGCAAAAAAAAAAAAAACAAAAAGAATACTGGAGTGGGTAGCCATTCTATTCTTCAAGGGACTGAACTCAAGTATCCCACGTTGCAGGCAGATTATTTATCATCTGAGCCACCAGGGAAGCCCATAGAATATGACTACTAAAGGAAACTGGATCTTCTCACTTCAACTGATAAATGAAATTATCAGCCTTGCATATATTTTCTTCCACTATAGACATTGTTCTCCTGCTAGTGAGCACTCTGGCTGACTCTACTTGTGTCTGTTCAGTTCAGTTCAGTTGCTCAGTCATGTCTGACTCTTTGTGACCCCCTGACTGCAGCACACCAGGCTTCCCTTCCATTGCTAACTCCCAGAGCCTGCCTAAACTCATGTTCATCAAGTCGGTGGTGCCATCCAACCATCTCATCCTCTGTCATCCTCATCTCCTCCTGTCTTCAATATTTCTCAGCATCAAGGTCTTTCCCAATGAGTCAGTTCTCCATATCCGGTGGCCAAAGTATTGGAGTTTCAGCTTCAGCATCAGTCCTTGCAATGAATATTCAGGACTGATTTCCTTTAGAATTGACTGGTTGGATCTCTCTGAAGTCCAAGGGACTCTCAAGAGTCTTCTCCATTACCACAATTCAAAAGCATCAATTTTTCGGCACTCAGCTTTCTTTATGGTTCAACTCACACATCCATACATGACCACTGGAAAAACTATAGCTTTGACAAGACAGATCTTTGTCAGCAAAGTAAAGTCTCTGCTTTTTAATATGCTGTCTAGGTTGGTCATAACTTTTCTTCCAAGGAGCAAGTGTCTTTTAATCTCATGGCTGCAGTCACCATCTCCAGTGATTTTGGAACCCAAAAAAAGAAAGTCGGTCACTGTTTCCATTCTTTCCCCATCTTGTGTCTGTAGAGAGCATTAGTCAAGCCACTTGGACATAATCTAATCACAACACACAGCATGCTTTCTCTGACAGTTCTTAAGAGTTTGGGGTTCCCTCCTTGATTCTCCCTTGTATCCCCTCCACCTGAAAAGGCTTGTCTCTCGTGGGTGAACTTTCTCTCCCAGGGAGATTTGTACTCAGACTCGGAGGACCCAGAGATGAGGCTGTAATAAGGATGTTACAGGTTGTGCAGCTGCTAGCATCACATCACCTGGCCTTTGCCTGTTCTGACCCTGGACTTTGACCCAGATGAAACTCCTCTACAACCAACCTGGGGCACAGAACCAGAAAAAGAATTTTTGTAGTTGAAAAGGCCTGGAGACAAATTTTAGTCTTTTTCTCATTTCCGCAAGAGCAGGTGTCCTCCTTCAGAGTCTCAGTTTTGCAAGCAGTAGAAATCCACTATAAACACAATCCAAGTTTGTTGGGTTTTTTTAAGTGAGGGGAGAGGATTTATAATAAGATGATATAGCAAATGCTTCGAGCAGGTGTCTGAAGAGAGGACCGCCACCAGGAACCTGGGCAGCTGTCAGTCAGACACTGCTTGGCCTTCACTTGCTCTTAGGAGTCAGGAACTCTCCCTGGGCTTCCGAGTGCTCAACTACCCTCCTGGCTTCATGGGCAGCAAGTGGTTCAGGAGTCAAACCAGAGGAGTGAATCCCGACTGCACCCTTTCAAGCCGTGTGACCTTGGATAAGCTACTAAACCACTTGAGACTGGAGTCTCTTGACCCTGGCTGAGAACAATAGCTCCGACCCCACAAGGTTGTGGTGAGGATAAGATGAGCTCAGCCATGTGAAAACAGTGCCAACATCTCATATTTATTAGCTATTAATCTGGTACATCCTCTGTTTTCTTTCCATGGATTGGTTTTCTCCACTTCACTGGGCCCGTGTCCAAGCTCAGGCAGCCCACGTGGGGAACTCACCTCTAGGTCCACTCCATCCCCGGCCAGGCCAACAGCCAGACATCACAGGAACTTGTCAGTCTCCAGACCAAAGTCTCAGGAGAAAGAATCTCCCTGGCTGGACTGTGGTCATGGAGACAGCAGAACTCAGCTGTGGAAGGTGGCATTGTGTGTGTGTGTGCGCGTGCACGCTCAGGGGTGGATGGATGGGAAATGGAGGGGACTATGTAGTTCTCAAAGAAAGGAAAGGTCTCTTCATGGGCCAGTTAATCCTCCCCAAAGGATGAGGCCAGAAAACCTGCATTTTGTAAGCTTCTGTGATGACTCTGACACACACTGCTGGAGCCCATGCCAGAGACCTCTTATCCTTTCACCATATCTCTGTGTTATCCACCCTGCCCAAGGCTTCTGTGTACATTTGCTCCTAAATGGTCACAAGTGTAAAGAGCCAGAAGGGCCTGGGAGTTCTCTCTTCCTCCAGGGTGGTCCATAAACAGGAAGAGTCAACCGCTGGTGAGGGAGTCTGAAAGCCCAGCCACCTTGCCTTGGAGTGGGGACATACCCTGAAGCGTAATTCACCCCCCAGAGCTCCCCTGGGGGGTCAGGCTGAGAAGGGGACTTGGCCTGAGATGGTCCTTTTCTTGGGTTCTTCCTCTGTCTGTCTGTCATCCCCAGCTTCCTGGCTTCCCTGGGAACATCTCCTTATAAATCACTTACACATGAATCCTGCTCTCAGGGCCTGTTTCTGGAGCTCAATTTAAAACAACCCCATGGATCAAAAAATGAGTCTGGACTCATTTGTGAGCCATTAATGGATGTAACTGGTGTCCATGGGAAATGCGTTCTTTCCATCCTCCGAGGTTTGGTTTTGTTTCTCACCCCTGCATTCTTTAGTGGGTCCCACCCACTGAGAGAGGCTGCTGGGGAGCCTTCAGAAAATGATCTTTGTTCAAAGAAAACAAGGAGGACAGCCACACCACTCTTTAAGAAAAAAAAAAAGAAAGAAAAGGAGGTTGGTCTGGTATGTGACCTGATCTTCTTTGCTGGCCCCCTTCCCTCACCAGCTGGGAGAGCAGTTTTAACTTTCAGAAAAATAGATTCTTCCTGCCAAGTCCAGCTGCCTGTCTGAAAGCTAAACATGGGGAGGCCAGCAACTGGAGGCAGGATAAGAGCTGACATTTCTAGGACAAGCTGCCACCTTAGCTGATTCTCACAAAGTAATACTCCTGACGCCTGTTGTGGGGGTGGCTACTGCTGGTTAGGAGGACAGGCACTGTGAGTGGATTTCAATGAGAAGTGATCTTACGCGAAGAGATCACATAGGGCTGGCTGTGTCCTTGAAGCCAAACAAGGCACTCCTTTGGGCCAGTCTCAATGCCAGGCAGATGAGACAGTCCCTCGTATGGCAGAATTGGGCTCTCTCCTTCCTAACCTCACTTCAATATATTCTAGCCACCTCAGCTTCGCATTGAAGACTAAAATCCCTACTGCACAAATTCACCTCTTTGGGTGAAAGCCTGTCTGTGATTGAAATGTAAACCTTTTGAGAGAGAGAAAACATTTCCCTGTTGCACTTACCAGGACTTTTGGGGTTGCAAGTGACAGAAATCTGACTTGAAATGACATAAAGTAGGGTTTAATTGACTCAGGAATCTACCCTGGTTAGAGCCAATTAAACCAAACTTTAGAGGGCTTTCCTAGTGGCTCAGGGGCAAAGAATCCACTTGCCAATGCAGGGGATGTGGGTTTGATCCCTGGGTTGGGAAGATCCCCTGGAGAAGGAAATGACAACCCACTCTGGTATTCTTGCCTGGGAAAACCCATGGACAGAGGAGCCTGGCAGGTCTCAAAAGAGCCAGACACGATTCAGGGACTAAACAACAATAATCAGGGTAGGCTTGTAAGCACAGATGAGCCAGATGCCAAAATAATGTTATCAGAAATCTTTTTTTCTATTTGTCAGCTTTGCTTTCCTCTGTGTTGGCTTCATTTTCAGATGGTCTCAGGAGCTCCCTCCTACTCTCTTAGCAAACCCTGTCATCTCAGCCCAAATTTCAGGACTGCTCCTTATTGGCTTAAAGTGAGTCACGTAATCCCTGAAAACCAACTGCTGTAACTCTGACAGATAAGCCTTAGCCATGTGCCGATGGCTGGGATGGGGAAGAGGGTTCAGCCCCACTCAGAGTAGGAAAGGGTGGCTTAGCAAACTTCAGTAAACTTGATCTTACCAAGAGAACAAGAAATGGGTAATACAAAGACAGAAGCAGCACCATCTACCACACTTATGATCAATTTTCATACGTCCAAGCATAATAACAAGCAGAGAGCAGCTCCCTACAGGATGAGACATTGCAGGGGTTGTAAAGACAAGTCTAGAGTAAAGGGCACCATGTTGGGAAACCGGACAGGCATGGGGGCACGCTTTAGGGCTCCTTGAGGACACATGGGACAACCAGGGGCTCTGAGATTTTAACGGTACACTCTTAGAGGCTGAGAAAACGTCAAGACCACACAGAAAGCAGCAGTGGAAATGCAGGTAGCTTGACAGGTAAACGGGCAGGCGGCCAGCACTGTGGCTCACAATTCATACCAATAGGCTTCCCCTGAGGAACATGCTCCCCTTTATTTGCTAAAGATGCTATGACTGTGGATGAAGTGAACACATAATTGATTGTCTAAACACAGACCTTTCAGAAGGAAAAGGGCACTGTTAATAATTACACCAAGAAGACTGTAATAAATTAAGACTGTCTTGGGAGAACTAGGGCACAGGGTCACCCTAACTGGAGCTACTAACGGTAGACCTTGGTTTTATTCTAGCAGTGATGATGGATATGCATGGATTCATCCACAGCCCCTCAGCTCCCCCCTCCTCACTGTTCTATTATGGGTTGCAGGATAACCAATGGAGGATGTATCCACTGACCTTCATCTTTGCAGCCCTGTTCTCTACCCAACCAGACACAGTACAGTGGGAGGACAAAAGACACAGTTTAAATAATTAAAATTAAACCAGCAATTAACTAAGCAAGGCAGTATGTCAGACTGGTTAATGGATTTCACTTTGAGGTTTGGATCTCAGTTATGTGGCTTAGGCAAGATTCCGGGGAGCTCGATTCCTGATTGTAAAATGGAGACGAGCACACATTGAGCTTTTCTTTGTTTTTGGGGGTGGCACTAAGCCTTTATGGGGATTATTTAATTTGGTTATCATTACAAACTTACAAGGCAGGTACTATTGTTACCTCCATTTGGCAGACCAAGGCACTGAAGCTCAGGGGGCTTAAGAATTTACTCCAGGTCACACAATTAATAAATATGTATCTGGCGGGGGGTTTGGTGATTAAATGAGACAAAGCTTATTAAAAACTTAGTATACTGATTGAATGCCAAGAAAAAGCCCAGGATAAATGTTAGCCCTTCATGATGATAATTTAATATTCAGTATTACTGTTATCTTACATTTGTAAATTGGAATGCACTAATCTGGATCATATTTCTAACCAGCCATATCCTAAGAGGACATTATTGTTGACGTGAACCATCTCTGAGAGACCCAAGAATCTGAAACATCCAGGCACTTCTTGCTGCAGCTGGGAAAAGAAAATATTCGCATGTATCCTTAAACCCAGACAGTTATTAAAAAAAAATAAAAATAAAGCAAGTATCCTCGGTGGGCAGAAGGCAGCAGATTGGGGTGGGGAGGGAGAGAGGGAATAGTTGTTCAATCATCTGTCCCATACCTCCTAAAAGGAGGCTTGTGTGCTAGGAATGCATAATCAGGCAACGCGGGCCGTTCTGCCCCCAAGAGCTGCTTACTGTCTCCAGAAAAGCCATTAGCATTGCAAAGGACCTGTTTAACAGGCACCCAGGGAGAAACTTAAATTTTTGTCTCCAATCCTTGCAAAGGTCCTGCAGCCAGATAAGATCATCTGAGCCACCTCCCTCAACCCCTGAGTCATGCCTAGGGAGAGGGCACAGGAGAAACACAAAGCCACTGAGAGATGCCACTGGCCTGTCGTCTGTCTACCAGAGAAGCACACCTGGGGGGGTTAGGACCAGGGCTTCATACACGGGAAGTTCAAGTTTCTGGATCAAACGGATGGTGTGACCTTGGGCAAGTTAGTTGACTAGCTCTTTGAGCCTTGGTTTCCAAGTTGGTAAAATAGGGATAATAGAACCTTCCTCATACCTTGAAAGAAACAATGTACTTAAATTGCTATGTTGTACATCTGAACCTAATATAATATTGTAAGTTATTGATAGTATACCTCAGTCAAAGAAAAAGCAATGTACATTATATGCTTATCAGAGTGCCTGATACCTAGTAGAGTTTCATAAATGTTAACTATTGTTAATATTAAGTATTCATTGAAAACATTACTGAGTTAGGAAGTATGAGCACAGAAATATAAAGACTGTGACCTCTATAGCTTATGGACACAAAAGGGGAGACAAGACTAACAACATAGGGATTTCCCTGGTGGTCCAGTGGTTAAGAATTCACCATGCAATGCAGGGGACGTGGGTTTGATCCCTTGTCAGGGAACTAAAATCCCACATGCTGCAGAACAACGAAGACAGGGCACTGCAACTACTGAAGCTTGCACATCTCAGAGCCCCCGTGACAACTACAGAGCCCATGGGCAGCAACAAGAAACCCCACATGATTCAACAAGGATCTTGCATGTTGCAGCTAAAACCTGAGAAAGCCAAATAAATTAATAAAAAAAAGACTAGCCACATCACCCAGTGTGTGCTCAACTGTGTGGTGTGACGGGGGTTCAGAGAAGAGAGAGGTGAGTGCAGAGAGGTGCAGGCTGGACATACGTAGAGGGTAAGTGATGAGGATGGTTGGAGTCTTGGCACATGCAGAGAAAGAAAAAGCTCAACGGAAGCTAGAATGGGCCTGGAAGAGAGGCGTCCCAAGTAAACAGGCAGGTGGCACCCCAGAAGGAAACAGGATCTGCTGTCCCCTCACCTGACCCACCCCAGCTGAGACCCAGAACCTAGTCTCAGTGGGGAGGCTGATCCCTCACAGGAGTCACACATCCACCACCCACCACTCAAGGGTTCTTCAGATCAAGCGCCTCTAAGAACCAGCGTACTCTGGGATGCCAGACGAGTATCGGCTTCTCTACAGCAACATTGCATACAACACACTGCAAATGACATTGCAGATTTCTGATATGAATCGCTCCTTCATTTCCAATTGATGAAAGTGATTAAAACTCTTAAGTGTGATGATAAGATTGAACTCTTTGGGCTTTCACGGTTTTCTGGCTTTCCAGTTCCTACCTCCTCTGTGTCTGAAGTTATTCTGCTGGAGGCTAGATTCAGGTAATTGTTAAAATTATCTAGTCACTCATCAAAGAAAATTCTTTGTTTGAGCATTGCATTGTAAGGTCAGAGTATTTTGCAATTATATTCCTAAAGAGTTTTTGCTTTCTCTAATCAGCTTTGCAAACTATCAGCCTAGGCCAAATTTTATCTGGGAAGGATTTCTTCTTTTATTTGCCCAATTTTACAGCACTTCTTAATCAGAGCACTCTGTCTCCCATTTGCCTCTTTTCTCTCCTATTCAGTGATGGGAGATGAGAATGAGTTGTGGTATTTTGTCCTCTTGACGAGAAAAGTAAATTCCAGATGGGATTCAAGCTCCAAATGGTCCTCTTTTGGGGCAGGAACCCAAGTGCTATGTTTTCTGGGTGATGATGTTGAATAATAAGCTCTCTGGCTTCATAAATACTTTATAAAAAGTATACAGTAATACTCTAATGTAATGATAATTATTATCGGACATGTGTCATTTTCAGATTTCACTGTAAGTTACACAGAGTTGTGCCTAAGTTCCTGGGCACTTCAGCTGGTAGGGTCAGGGTAGCTGAGATCCGTGTTGCAATAAATGCTGTGGTCACTGTGTCCCAAATGTCTAGTTGAACTCTGTACTTAATAATATTTGTCTACCCAGAGGGTAGACAACCCTCTCCAGTATTCTTGCCTGGAGAATCCCCTTGGACAGAGGAGCCTGGCAGGCTACAGTCCATAGTGTTGCAAAGAGTCAGACGCGACTGAGCATGAATGTATGCACCCAGAGGGCAATAGAATGTTTGTTCCTGGCCCATGAAGCCATTAATATTTCTTTCCCAGGGAAATATTACCCTGAGGATCTGGAACCATTGCTTCATTTCCTGGCTTTATAAGAATTTTGCTTGACCTATTTTTGGTGAAGGCAAATTAACCCTGGTCCTAGAATTTTTTCATGCAAAAGTGATAAACGAAAGTTTTTAACTGCTGCATGGTTTCCATTCGCCTCAGTCAATTATAGCTACTCAAATGATCAGCTCCGGAAATGCTGATTTAGTCTTTTTTTAACCCCCCCCCCCCCGACTTAAACCGCTCCCCACCCCACTCCCGCACAAGGCTTTTAGCTCCCTGAGCAGGGATCAAACCTGTGCCTCCTGCAGTGGAAGCACATAGTCCAAACCACTGGACCTCCAGGGAATTCCCTGTAAATGACGTTTTAATGGATACAAAGGCTTCACAGGTCCAGCTTATTTAGGCCCATGCCTCTGAAAGGAAACATTCCCTTCTTTCTTCTTTTAGCTGGATTATTGGGCAGATCCATCATTCTTTATCAGATTATCAGTAACACATGAGGCCCTTTCAGCAGGACTGGGTTTCAGCTGTGTGATGGTTGTGATGACACAAAGCAGTACAATCCCCCCATCTTGGTGTTTAATTTTGTAAATGGAAGATTAAAACATCCTCCCAAAGTCTGGGGCTGAGGAGGACACTAAGAATCTAGTCCTTACAAGATGAGATTGCAAAGTTAAAAGAATCTACTGTTGGGTGTGTCCATTAAGGAGGAAATGGCCCAGACACAAAGTTCTTTCTTGCAACCGCTTGGCCCAAAGATGCACAATTTGAAAAGAAGGGCTGAACAGGAATGGGCGGGTGATGATGTCAAAGGACAAGAAGAAACAGTGTATTAACCAATAAAGCAAAGTCTGAACTCTGCTGTTGGCAAGTTAGGACACTATACCTCCCTTCTTAAAACTTGAGACCGCTTTTCCAAAAATAAACATTTGTCCCTTGATGAATAGGGCGTCCCTGGTGGCTCAGTGGTAAAGAATCCACCTATAAGGCAGGAAGCATAGGTTTGATCTCTGGGTTGGGAAGAGCCCCGGGAGAAGGAAAGGGCAACCCATTCCGGCACTCTTGCCTGGGAAATCCCATGAACAGAGGAGCCTGGCAGGCTACAGTCCAAGGGGTGACAAAAGAGTCAGACACGACTTAGCAACTAAATAACAACAACCCTTAATAAACGGTGGGTTTGATTCTACTGGTATCCACACGTTTACCCAGAGGAGAATCTATCTCTAAGAGCAGTGGTCCACAACCTTTTGGCACCAGGGACTGGTTTCATGGAAAATGATTTTTCCACAGACTAGGGCTGGGGGCGGGGCGGGCGGGGGATGATGGTTTTGGGGATGATTCAAGCGCATTCCATTTATTGGGCACATTACTTCTCTTATTATTATATTGTGATGTATAATGAAATAATTACACAACTCACCATAATGCAGAATACGTGGGCGCCCTGAGCTTGTTTTCCTGCAACTAGAGGGCCCCACCTGGAGGCAACGCAGAGTGGCTATAAATACAGATGAAACTTCGCTCCCTGGCCCACGGCTCACCTTCTGCTGCGCAGCGCCCTTCCTGACAGGACAGGGACCTGAGTGGGTCCACGGCCCGGGGGTCGGGGACCGGGGGCTAAGAGGACCGGCTAAGTCCCTGCCCTGGACATGGGGGCCCTTGAGGGCTGAGCCGCAGGTGAAGGGCCCCTTCAGCCCGCAGCGGTGAGGGCCGGGGCCGACTGCGCCTCGGGTGCCCTTGAGGAATAACTGGGTGAACAGTTCAGACCGGAGGAAACGCACTGCCTGGGAGCAGGAGACGTGGTCCTCGGGCAGTTCCTGCGGGTGGAAAAGGGTCCCCTCAGCGGCGGGGGGAGGACGCCTGGAGACGCAGGGGTTAAGCCGTCTCCTCCCTCAACAGAGGCCTGGACTGTGTCCCCCGCGCCGCCCGGGGGCCTTCCTGCGAGGCTCTGACGCCGCGGGTGTTTTCCCGCGACACCACCCGGCCGCCCGCGCGCTCGAGCCGGCGCGGGGAAGGGGCCGCACCTCGGTCCGCCAGGCGGCGGCGCGGGGGCCGGGCGACCGACACGGGCTCGGAGCCCCGCGGAGGCGCCGGGAGGACGCGGGCGAGCGGCCGAGGGACGGCGGGACCGCTCGCTCCCCACAGACACCAGAGGAAGCGCATTCTTGAAAGGGTGACAGCTTGAGGTACCCTGAAGCCACCGCGGAGCCCGCGACGTGCGGGGCTCAGGCCGCATCCCGGAACCGGCCGGAGAGCGCGGTCTCGCGCGCCGCGGGCCTTGGGCGCGCGCCTCTCCCGCCACCTGTCGGTGGCCGCGGCTCATTGCAGTTTCCAATTCCGGATGGGGATTTATTGAGTCCTCCGGGGGAAATACATGTTCTTAAAATCAAGAGGGTCTCTGATGCTGGGTAAATTAACTCTGATCTTCAGCTACCGAAATAATCGTATATGGGAGTAAGAGGTAGGCAGAGTTTTATCTTCTTTCTTACAATTAGGTTAATGCTTTAGAATTAAGTGTTACGTATTCTTTGTTGTTGCGGCTTTTCAGAAAAAATGAAGAGATGTTAAAAAGAGAAATAGAATAATAAGACTTGCATGCAAGAAAGTATGTAATGTGTGCAGAGTTAACGTTAGAGAGCGCCGTGGGGAATGAACTAGTGCAAGCATAGCATGAGAGATTGTCCACATGTTGTAGGGGTGTGTACCTTAGCTGGTAGATTGAGGAGGTGCTACCAAAAGCCAAACTGTTCATATCCTTCAAGTCAGTAATCCAACTTCAAGGGTTCTATCCCAAGAAAAGAATCCAAAAGTGTGAAAAAAGTAAAATGGATGCGAGTCTTCATAAGATTAGATAATGTTCAGCAAGAAGAGTTAGTTCTTGTTCATTCAGAATACGGAATATTGCAGACATCAAAATTATTTTAACACATAGCAAAATAAACAATGTATACCCAAGAAAACAGAAATATTGAATAAAACCAGAAAAAAAATTAAAATAGTGAACTGAGTTAGAGTGTGGATTTAGAGTCTACAGTGCTATGTATACTAATGTTTGTTTTCCTAATTACATGATAAATTGAGGAATGCTTTATTGTTAATACATTTAAACTACACAAAAGTATATTAATCAAGAAATGAAGGAGCCTGTTATCTGCCTTCTCCTAGCTTTTCTGCTCCCTGTTAATAGAATGATGTAAAGCTCTTCAAATCTTCATTAGAGTCACACACACACACACACACATATGTATTCATGTACACATTACTATATGTAGTTTTTTTTTTAAGAAAATTTTTTTGGGTCACATGACTTGTGGTGTCTTCGATCCTGGACCAGGGATCAAACCTGTACCCCCTGCAGTGAAGCATAGAGTTCTAACCCCTGGACAACCAGGGAATTCCCTGTAGTGCTATTTTAACATAAAACTCGTAATATTGTATTCTTTGCAAGTTGATTCTTTTAAAAATATGTATCATAAGTCTTTCTGAATCAATGATATATCTTTACCTCATTGTTTTTAACCACCATTAGTATGATTTACTCTGATACATTTAATTATGTCACAATTGATAGATACTTGTTTCTTCTCATTTTTAAAATGTTAAATAATTTTGCAAATGAGCCCTCTTGTACACTTATCCTGGTACACCTTATTAATGAATTTAAGCTTCTAATTCATTCATTGGCCACTTTTATATTCTTAGAAAATTTCCTATTCAATTTCTTGCAAGTTTTTCTATTTCATTGTTTACATTTTAATAATTTATTTGTAGGGGTTCTTTATGAATTTTAGATTTTTATTGGGATTTAACTGAATTTAGAGATTGGTACAACATAAAATATTTCCATCCGGAGAATAATATACTTCCCCATTTGTTCTAGTTTTCTTTTATATCCCCTTGACAAAAATGATACTGTTTCCTTTAGATCTTATTCACTTCTTGTTGGAATTTATATTACATAAGGAAGACATTTTCAATGGCTATTTAAAGAACTGAAATAATTTTTAAATAAAACAGTTACCAGCTCCAGTTGAAATCACAGCAGTTCCTTAAAACTATAATGATGTGTCAAATAACTCAAAGAAGTATAATTATTAGCCTACAATTTACTTGTAAACAAGGGACATCAATTAATAGATTTTTTTCATGACTTAACACACATCCTTTCTTTGGCAAGTTACTTATTACCTGGCAGGTAATAAGGAGGCCAGGTGAGTATCCAGCCTCGGGCAGCTGGGTCATCAAGGAAAATAATTCCAGTTACTTAATGGTCCTTCAAAATCTTCATGTGTTTAAACTGTGATGTCTTTAGGACAGGATGTCTCTGCCACATCTATATGTATCCTTTCTTTTGCACCTCCACCTGCATCAGGCCAGGTCTCAGCATTCCCTCACTAGAGTCTCTCAGATCCTTAACAGATGTTGAAATGAAGTGGCCGATAGTAAATTTTTTCAAAAGCAAGTTGGAGCATGATAAACTGATCTTAAAATTCTGAAGAGAGTATATACAAGAATAGGCTTGAATGGTTCTTTTGGCTTATCATTTACCTACTGAGAAGGGTGTTTTTAATTATCCTTGAGTTGAATTTGTGTATTTCTTCTTTTAGTTATGTCATTCTTTTATACATTTTGAGGCTCTTATTATGTGCATATACAAATTTTTATAGCTTCCTGATTCACTAAAACTTGTAACATTATGAGGTATTCATCCTTGTCTGACGTTAAGAAAGCTACGCCATCTTTTTTATGAGAATGTTCATGGCATGTATTTCCTGTTTTTTTCTTTCAAGCTTTTAGTATACTTATCTTTATAAGTATATGTCTTGTTAGCAAAATGTTTTTTTGAATCCAGTCTGTCAATCTTTTAATGACAGCATTTAATTCATTTACATTTAATGCAATTACTGGTATTATCTAATATCTTGATTTTTGCTTTTGATTGTCCCATTTGTTATTTTTTTCTTTAATTGATTTATTTCACAGGTAATATTTTTAAATGATTTTATTCTTCCTTTCAGACCTTTGTGGTTATGCATTCTTTTATAGTTCCTTAAGTGATTATGCTAATTACCCCAGAGATTACAAAATGTCTTATCAAGTGCATGTCAGTTATCAGTTTATTGGCTCTCAACTTCAAGTCCACTCTTTATTGCCAGATATGCAAAAAGGAATTAGTTCTTCTTTGCTAGGCTTCCCTGGCGGCTCAGTGGTGAAGAACCCACCTGCCAATGCAGGATATGGGGGTTCTATCCCTAGGTCGGGAAGATGCCCTAGAGAAGGAAATGGCAACCCACTCCAATATTCTTGCCTGGAAATTCCCATGGACAGAGGAACCTGGCAGGCTACAGTCCACTGGGTCACAAAAGTCTGGACACAACTTAGCAACTAAACAAACAGCTAGTATGGAGTCAAGCTTTGTCTGTAGAGGGCACTAGAGGAGCACTAGAGAAGCAAGTGGTTTCTGCTCTCTCCTGTCTTCAGAGTTGGGCTCCTGAAACATGAAATGAGCAACAGCTCCCAGCTGCTAGCTGTTACCCTGGTACCCTTTAAAGTGGCTTTAGGATTGTGCAGGCTGCAAGTCACCTCCCTAGAGATGGCTTTCCCAGCATCCCCTTGAATGGCTCTGAGCTTGTTTCAAGGCATTCGACTTGTCAGCCTTCCTTGGCAGGAACAGACAGATGCCTATCCATGGCATAAAGAAAACCAGCCCCTAATGCCAAGATTACCTCTGTGGGTTTCCGTTTTTCTCCTGATGTTGATGGCAGTGGAGACGGTGGAAAGTGGTTATACTCTGGGTATATTTTGAAAGTAAAGGTGATGGGATCTGCTGATGCAGTGAATGTTAGGGCAAAGTATAAAGAATGATTTCATAGTTTGGAAGTCATGGAAATGAGATCTGAGATATGAGAGAGGGAAAAGAGGGCAGGTAGGGTTGAAAAATGACAGAAGGGGGTGATGTGGACACAGGTAGAAAAGCATCGAAGATGACTAAGAAGAAAAGTGAGGACAAGCAGGGTCAATGGACTAAAGCTCTTGGTAATATCTAAGAATTGCTGGAGTCAGGGTATCAGAAGATGATAACTAGGGAGACAGCACGAAAATAAATATAGGCTTGGTGGTAAGAAAACATCCGTATTTAAAAATAATCTTTTATTTGCTCATCATACACATTTTATCACATGTTCATATACTGATATATATTACATTTTTTTTTCAGTAATAAGTGAATAATTTACTATTAGTGTAAATCACAAAACATAGGTAGAATGTATGGAGTGAATCAGAGACATCAAATATATTATTAGCTTTGTAAGGAGTAGATAATCATGAGATTTAAGGAGAATCTTAAATCTTAATCTTCAGAATTAAAGAGGCAGTATACACAATTAGGAAATCAGTTTTGATGTTTCAGATTCAATGAGAGGTTTGTGTGTACTGGAAACAATAAGGAGTAAAATAGAAATGTAGTCAACAATCACATATTCCTAAAGATAATGTGATAATCACAGGAAAATCATCAAAAACTACAGATGTTAGCAGAAACAGATAAATTAGTTGTGGGTTTTAACCATTGCAACAGTGTTTTCAAGTGTTCAGAAGAGGAATTCTTAATTTTTTCAAGATATAGGTCTTAATTGTTGATCATTCTATTGACCTTGAAAGATTTTTGTCTATAGGGCTCACTTTATCATTAGCTAGTGTTCATATTTTTTATTCAAAGATACCACTATTTGTTAGAATTTATAATCTACATTAAGTAATAAATTTTGTCACTGAACCAAAATTATTTCAGTCCCAGTAAAATTTTACATCTTGGATAGTCTCTGAAGCCTTGTTTTGGTAAATATATGATTTCAACAAAACTTTTTCAAAAACTGAAAACAGCTCATGAATGCTTCTTACTCAGTTATATTCATGGATTCTATCTGGGGAATCAATCTATTAAGGAAAAAAATGTCTATTTTTACATTCTTTTTAAGTTCCGTTTTAACTTTTTCTTTCTTATTTTCTTCTTATAGCCCCTCATTTATCTATTTCTCTCCTTTCTTCTCTTCTAACCCAATGTCTGCTTCCCCACCCTTTTCTTTTTCTTGTCTTCTAGGAAACCTTTTCTCCTCCTGTTCTACTTCTTATGTACTTGGATTTACATCTCCTGTTGTCTTTGTTTTCCATAGAGAATTTGTTCCTATTGCATTCATGGGTTCTTTTACAGAAAATTATGGACAGAATAATTAAAATATTAATAATCTGGCTATGTAGTGATCCAAAAATATAAGATATGTGAACATTTCACAAACCCAATATTTGATTATCCATTGCTGATGTCAATAAGGCATAGTCTCTTTGGTATAAGCTTCATGTTCAAGATATAGCATCAGTGAATACTTGAATTTTTCATGTAGCTTAGCATCCCTGTGAATTAAAGATATTACTAATGAACAGCAGTATGAAATTCTTCAATATTTTTCACTTTTTATTGCACTGGGGTGAATTTTTATTTTTAGTCTTTAATTCAGGTTAGATAGTCTATGATGCTTTAAGGTAAGCGAGACTTTAAAGCTGGGCTGTAAACTGAATTGACTCTCCTCCCAACTTTTTACAGATTCACCCTATCAGTGGTTATAGGTCCCATGATTCTCTTGTTTCTTTCATAAGGTTGCTATGGTCAACATTTATTGTACACTTGCCATATGTCACTCGCTCTTCTAGAAGGGCCTGAAGAATACGACATAACCCCATGAGGTAGTGCTATTCTTATATTCACTTCACAGATGAAAATCTGAGACACAGACTCCCCAAAGGTCACAAAGTAGGTGACAGAACCAAGATCTTAACTCAAGAGGTCAGTTTCCAAGTCTGAAGTGTTGACCACCATACAACTGCTTCCTTGATAAGGCAACTTGGAAATACACACATCGACCTCCCGACAGCTGATCTTCATCTCTGCTCCCCTTCATTATACAGGTGTCCTTTCACCTATCTTTATTCAGATCTGCTGCATCAGCAGGACCTTGGGCTTGGCAATCCCTCATTCAGCTGCCTCCTTACCTTTAACGCCTCCCACTTTTTCACAGCTACAGAACCTCCTCAGCATCCCCGTTGAAGCTCCTGACTCTGTTCTCCCAGGGCCATTCATGCCTCATTCCTGCTTTCCCTTCCTTCTCTGCCACACCAGGAGGACCTGCTATCGCTCTAATTCATCTTGTATTTTCCTACCTTTTAACTTCACTCACTCCTTCTGTCTGGATTATTCTATCATCTCTCCTTCCATTTCAGCTTATTAAAAATATATTAAAAATATTCCCAAAAATATTTTTAAAAACAAAAAATGTGGTGGGATGGATATAAATGTGTCTCCCAGATCCACAAATGCTTTACCTGGGAGATCTCAAGTCCTCTCTACCCACAGTACATCAGGAAGGACTTCCAGTCGGGCGGTGTTAGAGGGAGTTTTATTTGGAAATGGTTCCAAAACCTGTAAAAGAGATAAAGCAGAAAAATATGTTTTGGAAACTGCCATGCCTGTTGTTTTGCCAAGATCTGTCTGGTACCTGGTACTCCACTCTCCCTGAGACAGCATTTCCTGTACTGCTTCAGATATTCATGTAGTTTCACATTTCCAGTACGTTGAATGCAGTCCCTTAAAACATGACAACTGTGTCTTTTTTTTTTTTTTGTCTGTGATAGGCCTTGCTTTAAGGAATTCTCATATGTAAAAATATAGATTTGTATTCTATACACAAAAGCATTAGGACCCGGTATTGGTGAGGGTGCAGGTAAGTGGGCTGGTACAATATTTCTGGGAAGGTGAGCTGGCTTCCTCAGAACAATCTGGCAGATGCATCAAAAGTCTGCACGCTGCGTGTGTGTTGGATACTAGCAGCTCCACTCCTAGGAATTCATCCTAAGAAACCACTATGAAAGTATTCATGACACATCAACAAGTTTATCTGCCAAAACGTCATTTCAAATAGTGAAAAGTTAGAAACTTACGGGGTGTATCAAAGATTGTTCTGTAAACACATAGGTACAAAAGTACATATAGTACTGCCCCATTTTTATGAAAAAAAAAAAAGTGCCTGTGATGAAAGATTAACTAGATGTGTATGTGTTAGTCATTCAGTCGTCTCTGACTGTTTGTGACCCCATGGACCATAGCCCGCCAGGCTCCTCTGTCCATGGAGCTCTCCAGGCAAGAATACTGGAGTGGTTTGCCATGTCCTTTTCCAAAAGGAACTAGATATCAAAATACAAATTGCCTCTCTGGATGGTGGGGTCATTTGTTGTTTTAACTGTTTTTTGTTTTGGAGGGTCTTTTTTTAAAAGTTAGATCTGTATTGGTTTTATGACCAGAAAAATATTTAATAAAATCATAAACTCCATTTTGAGAACAACAAAGATAAATTGGGCTGTGACTGCTTTCCAAGATTTATTATGGAATTCTCTTACACTTACACTTCTCTTACATTTATGACCCATGTTATCACAATATAACAACATAGTCTTCAGCATCAGTATCCCAGAAACTTCCAAGTGAAAGTGAAAGACTCTTAGTCGTGTCCAACTCTTTGCGACCCCATGGACTGTATAGTACATGGAATTCTCCAGGCCAGAATACTGAAGTGGGTAGCCTTTCCCTTCTCTAGGGGATCTTCCCAACCCAAGATGGTATTATTTTTTAAAAACCTTCAAATCTCCCCCAAAGTTGCTATATTTCCTTTTTTCCAGAACAAGAAGTATAAGTGCTGCTGAAAATGAACAAAACTTGGAATGTTTTTTAGCAGGTAAAATGTTTGAGGTTGATCTATGTGTCCCAACACTAGGGACCCCAAAGATAAATTCATGAGTAACAATGCAAATTATATATGTCATATATATATATATATATATGACATTAAAAAACAACAGCAACAATAACCTCCCCTCCCCAACTACATGGGACGTTTTATTGAGAACAAATAAAATTACTGAAGTGCTGATGCAGTCAGAAATAGGCCTGGGATGATATACATTGTAGTCTGATCAAGGGTTATCTGGGAAAGTGGGTGGAGGGAACAGCAGAAAACAGATAGTTTTCTGGGAGGTTTGGGTGGGGTAGGTTTATTTCTTTTTATTTTATACATTTATACATTCTTTAAATGTTTTAAAAATCATTTCAAAACATTCAAAAAGAAATAAAAAATTCAAGACATACCTGTGCTTTCGAGCTCAAGGCAGAAACTAGATAGTCGGCTTTGCTTGTTTAAAATTAAATTCCTGAACTTTTCAGAAGGTCAGTGATAAGGAAGTATTCTCCCTCTTGCTGATTATTTTGTAAATATGAAGATAGCAAGTGGGCCTTCCTGACGCTTAACTCAGCTGGTCCAATGATAGTCTCAAAGACATCCATAGTTTTGCAATGAGAAACTTGCACGGTTTTAAGGTCTAAGTAGGTAGAGATTCAGAGGGCCATTCCCCTTAACCAACTAGCTCACCAAAGTCATGCTCAGAGCTGGGCACTGGCAAAAATGTGACATGGGAAATGATTGTCTTCAATGATCACATCTTTGCACATAAACAGCACCTCCTCGTTCCTGTCTCGGCCAGGCATACCCTTTCTCTCTTAAAATACCCATCCCTTTCCTGTACCATGAACCACTTTCAAAAGAGACTGAAACATATTTGCATGACTGTAGAAACAATGACTCTTTAAAATGTTATTTTCCTAACCAGATTTGCTTTTCAACAGATTAACAAAGAAATAAAGCACTGATGGTGGAATCGCCTACATCCATCAAAATTCAGGGGCAGCGTCAGCCACTGACTCTGCTTATACACCCACAGCATCCTCTGCAGTGGCCTAGGGCACAGCAGACATTTTCAGACTTACAGATGATGGTATATGTCAGGATCCCGCTGGAGCCGAGTTTGGAATCCTATATACAGGTCGTCCCAGAGCAGACCGTTCTTCACCACGTGTCTGATGACGTCAACCCGGCTCCGAATCTGAAACAGATAGGGAACAGCTAGCAAGGGTGCCCCAGCCAGCACAGAGCATCAGTAGCAACGCTCTGTGTCCCTGCAAGAGGCAGCTGTCTATAAGGCAGGGGTCTGAGAAGTCAAGGAGAAAAGCCTACTGAAGGAGACATCACAGGGGAGGCGGGGAGAGGACACCTGAATAAAGCAGAAATTGAGGGAAGGAAAACAGGAAGTGTATCCGGAGCTGGGGGAGCAGCACGACAGAGAGCACAGACAGAGTCAGAGTGCTGGGCTCAAATCCATGGTCTAGCTGTGTGATCCTGGCCACCATTCCATGCCTCAGTTTTCTCATCTATAAAATGGAGATAACAGACCGTCCCTCAAGGGTCCGTGGTGAAGATTCACTGAGTCAATGTACATAAAATGTGTAAAAACAAGGCCTGCCACTGAGCAAGAGTACCTTAATTCAGTGGCCAAGGCCCTTACCTTTCAAGAATCCCAACTCCTGACACAGGATCTGTTGACTAGTCAAAGGTGCCCAGGGTTAGGAGACAAGCAGAGATGGTTTTGAGTCTCAGCTCAGCACTTACTAATCATGTGACCTTAACCTTGCTAAAGCTTGGTCTCCTGTGTTACTGTTGTGAGAAAAAAAAAGAGATATTTATGAAAAAAAAAAGCACGAAGTAGTGTGAAGGGAAGTTACTATGGTTGGACATGGTTTTAACACTTCACTGGGATCCTTTTTCAGTATCTGGCATCACAGTTTTCCTCCTGATAAATATGCTAATGCCAGTAGAGGCAACTTTATCATAACTGACAGAATGATCAGAAGACTGGCGTTTGGATTTAATTCTCTTTCCCACACCATTTCAACAAAACAGTGACACCCACTGTGAACTGAGAAGGCGAACACAGGTCAAAGTATCTCTTATTTTGCCAACAGAGACTGAGAAACATGACTGTGCAGCTTGTCAAGTTAAGGACTGCCCAGCTAAGGTGCAGTATCAAGATCAAATTCCTCACAATGGAGGAGAGAAGGTCTTTCATGATCTTTCAAACTAGAGACAAGCACGTGGAAGAATCAGGCAGGCTTTGAGAAATGTTTGGACTATAAAATGGAATGGTCTTGGTGGTTTGATTAGATCTGGGGATGAGGGAAAAGGAAAAAGGTGAAAAGCTCTGCTTCTAGCTGGAGTCTCTGGTGGGTTGGGGAGAGGGGGAGGAGGCACTAATATCGCCAATGATCAGACAGAAAACGAGAAAGAGCAGTTTTAAGAGAACAATGACATTTCTCCAAAGAAGATATGAAAATGGCTAACAAACACATGAAAAGATGTTCAACATCACTCATTATCAGAGAAATGCAAATCAAAACCACAATGAGGTACCACTTTACACCAGTCAGAATGGCTGCCATCCAAAAGTCTACAAGCAATAAATGCTGAAGAGGATGTGGAGAAAAGGGAACCCTCTTACACTGTTGGTGGGAATGCAAACTAGTACAGCCACTATGGAAAACAGTGTGGAGGTTCCTTAAAAAGCTGCAAATAGTCCTGCCATATGACCCAGCAATCCCACTGCTGGGCATATACACCGAGGAAACCAGAATTGAAAGAGCCACGTGTACCCCATTGTTCATCGCTGCATTGTTTACAATAGCCAGGACATGGAAGCAACCTAGATGCCCATCAACTGACGAATGGATAAGAAAGCTGTGGTACATATACACAATGGAATATTACTCAGCATTAAAAAAAAATTCATTTGAAGCAATTCTACTCAGATGGACGAAACTGGAGCCCATTATCCAGAGTGAAGTAAGCCAGAAGCAAAAACAACAATACAGTATATTAACACATATATATGGAATTTAGAAAGACGGTAATGAGAACCCAACATGCGAGACAGCAAAAGGAACGCAGATGTATAGAATAGACTCATGGACTTTGTGGATGAGGGTAAGGGTGGGATGATATGGGAGAAGGACATTGAAACAAGTTAATTATCATATGTCTAATCAATCGCCAGCCCAGGATTGATGCTCGGGGCTGGTGCAGCGAGATTTCCTGGGTGGGAGGGAGGAGGGAGGGGAGTTCTGGAGGGGAAGCATATGTAAACCCATGGTGATATCATGACATTGTATAGCAAAAACAATAAAAAAAATAAATAAATAAAGTTAAAATGCAAAAAAAAAAAAAAGAGAACAATGATGTGTTGAATTTTGAACAGGTTGACAATGAGGTACAAGGATTTGGGAATCCAGGTGATATTATCTAGTAGTCAATTAACTTTAATGAATCCAAAGCTGTATAGTGTTGGTGGGAGCTGGGCAAATCAGGGCAGGACATACGGATTTTTGGAGCCAGTAGCAGAGAAGTGGTGCTAGCAAATGTGTTCACCCAGATACAGGCTTGAGAAGATGAGCGGGTTGAGCACAGAACCCTGATGGAAAAAAGGAGATGTAAGTGGTGGCTGAAGAAAGAGACCCCAAAGGAATGCAGAAGAGGAGACGTTAGGAGGCCTAGTGTCACTGGAGCTGAGAAAGGACTTCTAGTTCAAAATGATGGACAGATCCCATGCATAACCTGCCTTCCATCCACCTCTGGATGCAACTGAAGTTGCTGACAAAGCAACTGCACAGGTATGAGCCGCCACAATGAAGTGAAGTGAGTTGTTGGCAGGAGATTTCAACTAATGAATGTCAGTGTGGAAAACAGGTAGGTGAGTGGTATTAAAGAACAGGGCAGAGGCTGCAGAATCCAGGAGAGTATGAGAAAGGACATTCAGACTTGGAAAGAGAAGAGGTGGGTACTGCGGATAACAACAGGGGCACAGAGCACAAAATTATATACATGAAACAGTGAACACCCACTTCCCTATGCTTACACATGGCTCCAGGGCCAAATACCGTCAGACAGTTCTCTGACTAAATGGAATCAGTTATACAGGAAGAATGAAGGCAGGGAGTGTATTTGTGATACCTCATCACAAATACAAGGACCTCCACATTTTGGTATTTAGGAGCCCCTCAGCCTAATAGCTGGCTCCTCACCTTCATAAACTTAAATGTGATCCCTTGTCCACATACAATCTAGGTTATAGTTCATAGCCTACTCCCTTTTAAAAAACTGAATCAGCCTTCCACATTTATAAATCTGGATATTTCACATGAAAATCCACATATTCAAGTTTTCTTGAAAATTTAAAGGATCAGCTGGAACTCAGTAGGGGCTCCACCCTTCCCATGCTTTCCACTTGACCCAGTCCCCACTCAGCTCCACCTAGTTAAAGATCTGCCTAGGGTCCATCTGTGAGCATTTAAGCATGTAACCCCCACTTTCAAGTAAAGCCTGCTGGATAATAAGTCTTACCCATATACAGAGAGCCCTGAGTCAGCTCGAAAAGGTCTCTTTTTTTCTGGTAAATAAAGATTAATCCCTTAATTCTTAAAAGTCACCTACAGTAGAAGGAAAGTCAGCCTGGGATAAGCAACACTGCATGCACTAGAAGCCAAAGGAGCAATGCCTTCAGGTGTCCGTGGAAAGTGACTGCCACCCAGCATTACATGTTCAGCAAGCTGTCGTGCAAGATCAGGCAGCAAAGTACTTAAGAGGTAGTTCCTGTGCAAACACTCTTCAGCAGATACCTAAGCAGAAAATACCACAAAGGCGGGAAGCCAAGAAGTGAAGACATAGGTGGGGTCTAGAAGAGGCTGAGGGAGGTCACAGGGTGACAGATTGGTGGCAGACCTAGAGAGGAGCCCATCCAGACTGGAGCAGGAGCTCCTGAGAGCTCCAGGAGCCGGGCATCTAGGAAAGACGGAGAGTTGGCATGATAGAAAATATATTTATGTGTTTGAAAGGCAGTGAATGCCTCCCCCTCCAAAAAAGGCAGTATGAGAAGGCTCTAAGTGGCAAGAGATGGAGCTCTTCCAAGGATAACCTCTTTAAACAAACCTCAACATCCAGAAATCTCACTAAAATCCTGAGATATAAAAGCACTGAGAGTCAAAATAGGGACCACCATGTATACGGCAGGCATGATGATTTGCCCCATGGTGTGGTAAGTCTGCTCATTTGTATTAAAGAGAGCTGTTGCTAGCTTTATTCAACAGAAGCCACGTGGAAAGCTGTAAAAACAAGCCTTTATTTTTCAATGATGTGTTTTAAATGAACTTGTGATTTTAAAAATTCCAAGGAAAAATCTCCCTTATGGTTAACAGATACCTTAATTTATAAGTTTCGTAAATTCAGATTTAAGAAGCAATGCAGTGGCTAAATACACAGATTCTGCAGCTAGACTCCTTGCTGTTAAAGCCTTCAGCATGATTTACAAGCTGTATGACCTCGGGCAGATTATTGAACCTCTTGGCATGACATTTTCCTCATCTGTAGGGGAGTATAGTAATATCAATTCATATCACAGTTGTTATATTTAATATTTATGAAGCTGTGTTATGTATGCATTTGGTAAAAAAAAAGCAATTAAATATTAGGTTCATTTTGCTTAAAATGGGTGTTTCATATAGTGTTTTCCTATGTGTGAAAACTCAAGTTTTTTAAAACCCCCAAAGCAGGCAGTAGATCATCGGTTTTACTAAAGTCTCAGCATAGGATTCTGTTCAACAGCAAGTACTAAACATAAAAATATAAATCCAATTATTAAAATGTAGTTTAAGAACAGGTCTATTATATAAAGGTACATTTGCTGCTGCTGCTGCTGCTAAGTTGCTTCAGTCATGTCTGACTCTGTGTGACCCCATAGACGGCAGCCCACCAGGCTCCGCCGTCCCTGAGATTCTCCAGGCAAGAACACTGGAGTGGGTTGCCATTTCCTTCTCCAGTGCATGAAAGTGAAAAGTGAAAGTGAAGTCGCTCAGTTGTGTCCAACTCTTTCCGACCCCATGGACTGCAGCCTACCAGGCTCCTCCGTTCATGGGATTTTCCAGGCAAGAGTACTGGAGTGGGGTGCCATTGCCTTCTCCAAAAGGTACATTTAAACCTCTATAATTAAGGCATTACACATTTATATGGCACATGTTTAATATGCTTAAGGGCAGACTATACACCCTCTTAATTTATTTAGTGATTCTTACATGTACATAGAATTTAAAATTACAATCCATGCTCATATATATTATGTCATTTGACTATCATAAAAAAATTATAAAGTATGAAGAAGCCCCATAGACGGGGGGAGGAGGAAAAAAAAAGACTTGAATAGGGATTCAAAGCCTCATAGTCAGTAATCCTAATCAGCAGGGGTAGAGAACCCATACCAGTCTTGACGTTGTGTCCAAAGCCCCAGCTCTTAACATCATGCCTGACTTGGGCTGGGGATCTGCTAAAAGTTGGAACTCAACAAAATTTCTGTAGAAAACCACCAATAGCGTTTGTTTGCAGAAGGAGGGAGACATTACTGGAGAAAAGATAAAGGAGCAGATAAAGATCAATGCTTGCAGGTCTACTAAGAGCACAGGCGGTCAGCTGTTTGGAAGGAAGCAGGTAGAAAAGCCAGTCTTTGCAAATGACTCAAAAGGAAGCAAGTATGGAGTTTAGTTAAAAATGTTCTTTCAATATTGGCATATTAGTTGTGACAAGTATAGCATGTTAAAGTAGTATGCTAACATTCTCTGTACCATCCTTGCAACTTTACTGTAAATCTAAAGTTACTCCAAAATTTTTTGGAGTAAATTTTAAAAATTTATTTATTTAGGAAGGAAGGAAGGAGCATTTCCACTGGTGTTGCTGCTTACTTCCTCATATGGATGTTCCCGGCTTGGTCTTTCTTTTGGAAAGGATAAATCTAGAAAGTCAACCAAATAGTCATATCCTCCAGGAAAAGGGCTGAAGTCCTCATCTGTCTCAATCATCTGTGCAAATGACAACATGGTAAAGGGAAAAAGCATATCAACCTGGTGGTTAAGATTCTCAAAAAATTCTAGAATGTACAAGCAAATGATAGCAATGAAGTGGAGTAAATATAAAAAGAGGCTCACTTCTCTCCTACTCCCCCTCTCGCTCTATGTGGCTCTCTAACTCTCTCTTCTCTTTCCTGAATTGAATTCTAATCCTACTCTTCTACACTAGCAAAACTGCTTCATATCACTAACTTCATTCAAATTTACAGAGAAGGTTATCACTGTCTTAGATATATGTATAATAGTATACTTAGTAATTAGTAAGTATAATTAGTAATGAGCTATCAAATACCACTGTAGTTTGCAGGCCCAAAGATAAACAAAATATGGAATGTTTCTCACCATCACCTAGCAGCCAAACATAAACAGTGTTATTGAAAATTCCAAATATTTTCTCTTTTTCACACTAATCATTCAACTGAAAATCTCTAAATGAGATTTTTCTAAATGAGACCAAACTTCCTCAGGTCTTTGGGTTTCAAAGACAATTTTCTGAAAAATATTTGGGAGCTAAGAGAGGCATCAATATTTCATTTTGCTAAGTGAAGACTTAAAACAAAATTCTTACATCTACTATCCTTTTATTTCATTAAAGGAAGAGTGCTTTCATACCTCAAAAATAGAAAGGACTAATCTTGGAAGCCTGGCAAGCTGCAGTCTATGGGGTCGCAAAGAGTTGGACACAATTTGGCAACTGAACAACAACAATCTTGGAATAATGACAATTCATCTCAAGAAAAGAGAGTTGACATCTTTGTAACCACACTCACATGCATACTCATACTTGTTTCATTAATGACCAGCAAAAACTTTGTCACAGCCTGGCACTGACCCCTGGGTAGATTTTTAGGACTTACTGATTTTGAGAATGCTAAGTATTGTCTGGTACCAAATATTAATGTTCAGGGGTTGAAAGGTAAACTTGAAACTAGTCCTCACTCTGAGGGTAACCAATCTTTGTTCCCAAGGGTATACTGTTGTCCATTTCCTGATGCGTTCCCTAAACTCTGCTCCCCAGGCTCAAATTCAGGCACTAAATATAAATGGGATAAAATATACAGATAAGTTCTGCAGGGATTTCCAGCCCATTTCGAACCTTCTCTTTCTCTTTCACTCCCTGCTTTTTGGTACATATTTTGCTTTTGGATTCATCCTCAGTTTTCTGGTGACCAGCTTACAGCGTGAGCCACTTGAGCCTGTAAGCTCTGTGTGTACGAGTCAGGGCTAACTTAAGTCCAGGCTGACCCCGTGGTTGGTGCACCTCACTCCTTACCACAGCTGCAGATAAGAATTACCCACTTCCCTGCTGCTACAGGACACCACCTCTCTGGTGGAGCTCACCTGCCAGCTTCCCGGTTTAAATAGCTTTATCTGCCATACCAACACAACACAGCAAAATGTCCACAAAACAAAAAACGATTAACACATGGTGATGGGAAGAAAAAGAGTGGTCCCAAAGAGAAACTGAGCTGGACCTCAGAATGCTTCCTATGAAAATGTTTTCGAAAAAGGATTGTTTTAGCACATTGTCCCATCGATTCTCTGTGAGGCAAATGGTAGGACTTAAAAAATGCTTATTGACAAACAAATTGGAATACGAAGGGGTTTTCATATACTTCCATAATACAGGAAAGCAAAGACAAATAGTACTTCATAAGCATACCCTGACCACCAGGTTATAATCCTTAAATCCAGCCCAAGTGAAGTATTCTTTTATCCAGGATGAGTGATGAAATATTTCATCTCCTACAGCAGCATTCAAGATTTTCAAATATGGTCCAAAGTCCCAGGAATCCTTGTAAATTTTAGTCCCCTCCGGAGGCTCAACGATGCCTTTGCTTAAAGACAAAAAGGTGAGAGAACAAGGAAAGAAGACAGCAATAAATAAGGAAGGAAGGCAAAAGTTAGCACGTCAATTTCAACATTCAATCAGAGCAGCAGCTTTTCGATCATTCAGGTGGCACCCAGGGGTCCCACAGAAGTGCCTTGGGTGGGACCCTTCCCCAGCCTTAACCAGAATAGCTCCTGTTAATTGTTTAGTGTGACGGCTCTCGAAGTCAATACATTTAAAGATAAAAGTCCTTGTCTGGGGGAAAAAAGTTGGAAAGCCACTGATGCAGACCCTTTCAGCTCAAATCACTAAATCATGGGAATGTTGAATATAATATGGTCATGTTGATTTTGTAGAAGCCTGCTCACACCTGCCCTGCCCCCCGACCTCCACTAGAATGTAAGTTTGATGAGAGCAGCAACCACAGTTGGCACACAGAAAGTGTTGGTCGTGTCCACCTCTTTGCTACTCCATGGACTGTAGCCTACCAGGCTTCTCTGTCCATGGGATTTCCCAGGCAAGAATGCTGGAGTGGGCTGCCATTCCCTTCTCCAGGGGATCTTCCTGACCCAGGGATCAAACCCTGGTCTCCTGCTTTGCATGCAGATTCTTTACTATCGCAGCCACCAGGGAAGCCAAGCCATAGAAGGGGCCCCATAAACATTTGCTGAACATAGGAATGACTTTAGCCTGTCCTCAAGATACACCCAGAATTTTGTGTCTCTAATATATGGTCATCTTTTTGTACTAATCAAAGCTGACAGACAGATGGGCAACTCTACCTGGAAGCCCAGTCAGCAATATAGATGACAGTTCTCTGACATTCCTAAAGCTATCCATCCAGTGTGAGGATGGATGGTTGCATGGGACATCGAAACTCGAATCCTGGCAATAGAACAGAATGTGATCGGGATAAGGGAAGCATGAGGAGGAAATGGGCACCTGGCTAGTGCAGATTTGGCAACTCTGTGGCACTTCTCAAAACAATGCTTTTAGTCCATTGTTTGACCAAAGCTAGAGGTGCACTGGTTTTTGTAATAAATTACTTGTCAAATCCTTAAGTTTCTAACTTTTAAATGAATCTCAAATCTGCTTCCTCAACTCCTCACCTCATCTCAGTTTATAGCCTTACTATTCTCTTGCTGGATAGAGCCTCAGCCTCCCAGCTGGTCTTCCTGACTCCAGTTCTTCCCCCTGTGTCCTCTTCCACATGCTCTTCTGCAAACTGAAATGGGTTTTTTAAAAACACAATGCAGTAATGTTCCTTTCTCACTTTCTAACTTTCTCAAGCTCTCCTTACTCACAGGCAAGTTCCTTGAACTGTTTTGCAAATTCTTGCCAGCTCTGGTCGGACACGGTATTCCTGTCTCACCCTTTCCTTCCCCTTTCACTTACTGTTCCTACACTGGGGTGGATTTGACTTCATGAGGGAAGGAGGTTTACAGAAGGAGCTCAGTAAGTCCTTTCCGAATGAACGGCATACTGTTCACTTACTCAAAGTAGATACATTTACTAACACAACACTGTAAATCTACTGTATTTCAGTAAAAGCATTTTTTAAGAAAACAAACAAAAAAACAAAGTATCTGCTTCACCAAACTCATGGCATTATTTGCACCTCCCTTCTCCAGCACGTGCCAGAATCTCAATCTCTCTCTCCTAATTACTCTCTGAAACCTCCTCCTGATCTCTAAGGCACAAATGCTCTCCTGGAGAGCATTACTTTTCTCTCCTGCCCCCTCCTCCCCTCACAAGAAGGCAGAGTTAAGCACTTAGTCTCCCTATATCTCTTACCCTGTGTCTTACAATTGAGAATCCAACAATAACCAACCCTCTTGTTACCCAGAATGCTTTGGTGTGACTTGATGATACAAATGCAGATTCCCGGGCTCTGCCTCCTGTCTAACCAATCAGAATCTTATAGGATGGAACCCAAGGAGCTGCAATTATCTAAGTGCCTGGAGTTATTCTGATGCACTTTCAAGTCTGAGAATTATTACCATAGGATACATCTGGGGAACTGGAGAGAGAGGTTGGAGAATTCTGCAAATGCCAAACGCCAGACTCTTGAATGCCCTGCTAAAACCTGAAATAATTAACAACTTCTCTCACCCCTGATCTAGAGAATAAAAATTGCTTTTACCCTTGAGATACTGGGGAGATTCTAAGGAATTTTAAGCAGGGAAGGGGATAGAGTTTTGCATTTAAAAAAGGTATCTTTGGCAGCAAGGCAGAGTAGGGGCTTTCAAACTCCTTGCCTGTGATCCCGGAAAGAATTCTATTTTACATCAGGACTCCCACATACCCACAGGGCACTTGTGAAACAAAAGTTTCCTGAAACAATACTATCCCTTGTTATATGTACTCAGGCAATGTACTCAGGTCTATTCGGTTTTACTCTATTACGTTTTTTAAAAATGCTGGTACAACCATCGATGGTCAATGCCATTGATTTTACAACCCAGCAGTGGATTGTGACCAGCACAGGATCAGGATGTGCTGAAGGATGGATCAGAGGAGAGGCTCAGGGCCACTGCAGGAATCTAGGGGAAAAATTGTGAGAGACTAAATTAAAGTCACAATGGAAGAACTAGAGTGATGGATTTGTGAGAGATTCATGAAGCAGAATTGACTAGATATGGCAACCAGTTGGGTATGGGAGGTTAGCAAAAGGTCATAATCAGCTAGCTGCACCATTCATGGCAACTTTGCAAAGGTAAGGCCAATAGAGGGGTGTGCTTTTGGTGTGTCCAGTTTTCTAACACATTTAGTCCATTTCTAAATAAAGGTGAGGAACGAACAGTTTCATTTGGCTCAGAACAAGTATTTGTAAGGGGCTTCCCAGAGGCACAGTGGTAAAGCAATCCCTGGGTTGGGAAGATCCCCTGGAGGAGGAACTCCAGTATTCTTGCCTGGAAAATTCCATAGGCAGAGGAACCTGGCGGGCTACAGTCCATGGGGATGCAAAGAGTTAGACATGATGGAGTGACTGAGCACACACGCAAGTATTTTAAAACTCTAGGCCTGTGACATCAAGGTTAACTTTTCCTGAATGGCACTCCCAGTGCCCTGTTTCTTGTTCAAATGTACTGTCTGTGGAATTGGCAGTTGGGTAATGTTTATGCTCATATGAAAACTAACTCTCAGGCTCATTGTTTTTCACTTTGAGCTGTATCAATTATCCTTCAAAGAAAAAACTTCTTTACTCTTTATCTTCAAGGAAGGTTCTGAGATGAGGAAAACACTTGGGTAATTATTATATAGGATGAGAGAATTATTTATAGGACTGAGAAAAAATTCAATATTTTATCCCCTAGATTTGAAAGATACACATTTAATAGTTTTTTATTTAAATGGTTAGACTTCTGTTTAAAGAAGTGAAGTGTGAATATTAATGCATGACAAGTTTAGGATGCTACTCAAACAAGAAAAAAAAAAAAAACAATAGGGGCCTACCAAGAGGCCATAAGTATGTCCTTTATTTTCTCATAAAATTGAAAAAAGAAATCCCTGAATCATTTTTAGTCTCTATTAAGTATTTAAGCCAAACCTGTCTGTTGGATCCTTTAGCATCCTACCCAGATCAAGAGTGGCTCCAGGTCGCGGTGTCCATGTTAACACATCAGAATTTTTCTTGATAAGATTGTTGAGTTCATCTGGGTCATTTTTGATGTTTGTTTCTTTAATATACCTGAGAAATAAGGACATTCCCATGTCATAAAGTTTATTCTCAGTTGAAATTCTGATTAGAATAACGACAGAATTTTTGTTTCCTCTGCATTCATACTTCCCCATCCCCCTCTACTTACCCCAGGAAAAATAAAGACCATATTTGGGCTAATGTTCCAAATTAGGGAAGAGCTATTAGTCAAAGAATGTTGCATTTATAGTTTGTTTTTAAGTAATAATCACATAGTGATTAGAATTGAAGTTAGATAGAGTGAGACTATTATTAAGAGGTGGGAATAGCACACTCTTATATTTTATTTTTCCTAGTTTTTTTTTTAATTGAAGTTTAGTTATTTACAATAGTGTGTTAGTTTCAGGTATATAGAATATTGGTTTGTTTTCTTGTATTTAATATTAATTAAATATGGTGGTGGTGGTTTAGTTGCTAAGTCATGTCTGACTCTTGCAACCCCATGGACTGTATCCTGCCAGGCTCCTCTGTCTATGGGATTCTCCAGGCAAGAATACTGGAGTGGGTTGCCATTCCCTTCTCCAGAGGATCTTCCCAACCCAGGGATTGCACCTGGGTCTCCTGCACTGCAGGCAGATTCTTTACTGACTGAGCTATGAGGGAAGCCCTTTAATTAAATATATATGGTTAAATATTATCTGGCATGTAAATGCTAAACAAATAACATGAACTAATTGTTTTTATCTTTACAACCCACTAATGAGATATTTCCCATTACTACTCTCATTTTATATGGAAAGAGACTAAGGATCAGAGGGGCCAGGTGACTTGTCCCAGGTCAGCAGTGTCCATCCAGCTCTCTACTACCAGAGCAGGGCTTGGCCTTCCCAGGAGGCCACAAGAAGGAGCCTCTCCCCAACTTTGGCGGTCAAGTCTGATAAATCTTTCCAATTCCTTCCACCATGTGAGGTTATATTAAAAAAGACAGGCATCTATAAACCAGGTAGCAGGCCCTCTCTAGCCACTAAGTCTGCCAGCACCTTGATCGTAGACTTTCCAGTCTTCAGATGTGTGAGGAATAAATTTCTGTGTTTTATAAGCCCCCTCCCTCAAAAGTCTTTCCATTCAAAACCATTAAAATCCACTGGTTAGAAAAGAGCACACACATATCCTCGGTCAGAGCCCTTCCTGAGATCTAGTTTCTCATTGTGTTATTGATCAGAGCTGAGTATCTCCCAAATTTAATTCCAAACCACAGTCTTTCTGGAAAAGTTCTAAGTCATCAATTTCAATGTTATTTGGGAAGTTAATTGTGGTGGTGCTGGAGTCAAAAAAGAGAGATTCAGAGAAACAGGTTTTGTCACTGTATTTCATCAGACATGGGTCACCCAAGCATTTTTGTTAAAGGGAATTTTACTTTCTTGTGCTACAGCTTGGCTACCTAGACCGGATAGATATTTTCAGTCAGATATACAAACATATGTAAGCACTGCAATTTCATAGCTCCAAGGGAACTTACATCATTTATGATCTTGGGATCTATTTTGCAGACATGAGTAAAGATGTCTGTCCACCCAACGATGTCTAACTACTTCCTTCCTGCATGTGTGAATGTCCTTCCACTGGCACAGCCCTCAACCTGAAGCAGCGTCACCACTTTGTATCATCTTCTTCCTACCTCTCGTCTCAAAATGATTCATTAACCAGTTCCCTTGCCTCCTGAGAAACATGACACTATCAGATGACTCTTCCTAAAACACCATGTGTGGCGTTCACAAAGTTCTTTAACTTCTTTGTTTCCATCTCTCAAATAATAATAAAATTAATACACACCCAGATGCCACCCTCTGAGGGGTATTGTGAGTACCAAGGGTAACATCTGCCAACTACTAATACACAGAAGAATGGCTTGTAATTACTTTAAATGCCAGCATCATGTTAAGTGGTCAAGTGTCCCATTGGTAAGAAACCATCATATCCAGTTCTTCTCCAAGTTCTCACAATGCAACCTCCTTGATATTTCTAGAATCTGAATTCTCTTCTCAGTCTCCAGTGTTTTTCATCAGTCCTTTCAAGATTGTTGTAATGATTTTCAACCTGGTCTCCAGGATCGACATTCCTATCTCCCTTCCCACCATACATACAACCTAACCTCCCTGGTGCACATCTGATCCTGTCTCTGCTCATTAGACTCCTTTACCGGCTCCCTCATTCTTAAGGATAAATCCAATTCATGTGGAGTGGCATACAGTGGTGTTCACTGTCTGGTTCCCTCCGTTCCCTCATCCCCACTTCCTCAAACACCTGCCTCAGTCCCCTACACTGAACTGCAGTCACTCTTCTCAGCATCTTTCTATCTCTATTGGTCAGGGTTTACTCATACTTCAAAACTTTGTTTCAATCGTCCCATCCATAGTTTCCAATAGTCATTTTCTGACTCCCACCTGTATCCCACTGCCTTCAGACCATACATGTACCACAGCATTTATCATTCTACATTATCATTGTTCTTCTTTCCAACTCTGAAGACAATCATTTCGTCCCTGGTTCTCCAGCACCAAGAACATGCTGCTCAATAGATAAATGAATGAATGATGAACATTACTGATCAAAAGAAATTATTATTTAGCCTTAGACCAGTCTATCTGAAAATATTTGGAAGATGTGAGACAGCCACATATTATCAACAAGAAGTAATAAAGGGAACACATTAGCAATAGGACATATTAATTGATAAGACATATGTAGATATGTCACCAGACAACATAGAACTTCAACATGAAAGCAGTCAGGTTTTAATGAGGAAACACATGAAGCCCAGAAAAGTAAAAAAAAAAAAAAAAAATTGGTCCTAGTATGTGGTAGTAGGGAGGAGTCTAAATTCCATACACACTGTTTCTCCTATTGTACTCTGAAGCCTCAGTTGATGAGAAATTATGGTCAGTACTTACAAGATTTTGCCATAAAAGTGACTCTCAAGGACCATTTCTTTACTACCCGACAAATTTACAGATAAATGTACTGAGTAGAATGACACATGCACTCCCTGTCTGCTTATGGGAAGTCCCTGCCGTTTGTACACAAAATGCTCTAGTTACTGATTATAAAGGGGATCTTTATGAAGCAGGTGGCACTGTTATTTGCTCATAAAGACACTGTAATCGTTAACGGATGAGTGACTGTGTGATGAAATAGATGCTCTATGTAAATGACAGAATCTTGTAAAAAAGTTAAAATATAAGATTTTAACATTTAAAATAATAAAACTAAGATTTACTAAATGAATAAACTGTATATTTTGTTTCTTTCAAAGGGTTGTGACTCATATAAAATGTGCATATATTAAGATATGCATTGTCTTACAAATATGATCTAAATAAACATATAGCTTTAATTAACATGGCTGAGGTGTTTAGAATAACTGTTTAGGTTTTTTAATTTTTAAGATTACTTTGATCCAATTTTTGGACTGTTTGGGGTGATCAGCTCTATGAATTTTAACATATGAGTAGATTTGTGCAGCTACCACTGCAGTCAGGATACAGAGCAGTTCTCTCTGCTCTATATTCTTTTCTCTCAAAACTCCTTCGTGTTGGCCTGTCAGTCAAACTCTCCCCTCAGCCCAGCCCTTGGCAGCCACCAATCTGCTCTCCATCCAGTAGTTTTGCCTCTTCTGGAATGTCATACAGGTGTAATCACACAATTTGTAATCTTTTGAGGTTGACTTCTTTTGCTTAGCATGATGCTTTTGAGATTCAGCTTTGTTGTTGTGTATATTAACAGCTATCTATTTTTTATTGCATTTATAGTGTGGATATACTATGGCTTGTTTATCCATTCACCTATTGAAGGATATTTGAGTTGATCTGGTAATTATGAATAGAACTATTATTAATATTTGTGTGTAGTTTTTGTGTTCAATAAAAGTTTAGTTTCTCTAGGGTAATTACCCATGAATGGAGCTTCTGGATTGTATGATAAATGTGTATTTAAAGAAACAGTCAAGCTATTTTCCAGATAGCTGTATCATTTTGAATTCTCAATAGCAATGTCTGAGAAGTCTTATTGTTCTGTATCTTTGTCATAATTGGATAGTGCTAATCTTTTATTAAATTTTAATTATTATTTCATTGCAGTTTTAATCTGCATTCTCTAATGGCTAATGATATAAGCACATCATTTCTTATGCATCAATATATCTTCTTTGGTGAAGTATCTGTTCAAATATTTTGCCCACTTATTATTGAGTTCTTTGCTTCCTTACACTGAATTTTAAAAGTTAATTATATATTTTAGACACAAATTGTTAATCAGATATATAACTCGCAAACATTTTCTCACAGTCTGCAGTTTGTCATTTTACTCCCTTTAGCAGTGTCTTTCACAGAGCAAACATTTTAATTTTGATAAAGCCCAGTGTATTTAAATTTTCACTTAACTGTGCTTTTGGTGTCATCCCTAAGAAGCCTTTGCTTAACCCAGGCTCATGAAGATTTTCTCCTATATCTTCCTCTGACAGTTTCATAGTTTTACATTTACATTTTTATTTATGACCCATTTAGACTTATTTTGGGGATACAGTGTGGGGTTTACACTGAGGTTTATTTTTGGTATATGAATGTCCAATTGCTCAAATAACATTCACTGAAAAGAGAGTACCCTTTCCCCATTGAACTGTTTTTTACCTTTGTCAAAAATCAAATGGCTCTATGTAGGTGGATCTATTTTTAGATTCTATTTCACTGACCTATGTGTTTATCCCTTCATTGATACCATGCTGTCTTGATTTCTGTAGTTTTACTGCGAGTCTTACAATTGGGTAGTGCGGTTCCTCCACAAGTGTCCCTCTAGAGTCATTTGCCTTTTATCTATATAACTTTCTTTGGCATTTCTCTTAAAGGAGCTCTTCTTGTAATGAATTGTCTTAGTTTTCCTTTCATCTGGGAATGTTTTTATCTTACCTTCATTCTTGAAGGATATTTTCACTGGATATAGGATCTGTGTTGACTGTTTTTTTCCTTAAGCACTTCAACACTACTATTTTACTACCTGCTAGTCTCCATAGTTGATGACTAGAAATCCAGTTACTTGAATTCTTCCATGAATACAATGCATTCTTTTTCTCTGCCTGTATTTCTGTTTTCCTACAGATACAGACTGTCTCTACCTCTCTAAGCCACCTGGTCCATTCTTAAACTTTCAGGCAGAGATCCCTTTTGTGGGTCCCCTGCAAAACAGTTATTTCCTTCTCACATTTTAGGTAATAGATATAAACACTTCAAATGTCTATTATTTTATCTAATTCCTCTTCTCTGGTCAAGCCTTAGACCAAAAGATCCTCCCTAAGGATGCTTAACTTATTTTCCTTCAGACTATAAGGTTTGACATGAAACACATAACATGAAGCCAAATAAGGAAATCCTCTGGGTCTTTTTTTTTTTTAATTTCAAGCTCAGAAATATTTCCTCACTATCCTGACTTTAATACTCTCCAGTGTCATGTGATAAATATTTCTATCAATTTTGTACTTTTCCCTTGAGTGACCCGTAACTAATAACATGAAAGTAATAGAATGACACAGTTTCACCTTCTCCAGCAGACTCTATCAGCTTGATCTTGGACGTGCTTTCTCTTTATATCTTTTAACAGACGCTCATCACTATCCAAGACTGTGTGGAGTACCAAGTATCACCACAGTCCAGTCCCTCAGTTCTTGGGTATTTCCATACAGTGTGATGTGTGAGAGCTGTGAACAGCAGCAAAATCTTTTTCTCTGCTCCTTTTTCCATTGTTTCAAGGACAGAACTGATGTTCAGCCAGGAGGCATAATAGTTGCTGAAATATTGAAATGGTTCTGTGCCATTTGGTTTAGAGCTGCCTCTCTGACTGTCCTTTTTGCTGTCCCAGTCATTTGACCCTTCCCTGGGATCTCCTGGCCCTCTCTCATGACACCAAGCAATCAGAACAGATACCAGGTAATGCTGGATCAGGTCTGGAGACCCTGCTCCTCCAAACTTCATGTGACCATTAAAATGAAAACTTAACCTTCAAACATTCTCAAAGAAAACTCACTGGCCTCCAAAGAAATACACTTGAAAAACAAGATCTAGAAGTTATGCTGCTGCAAGAGAAAGCCTTTCAGACACTCAAAAACGAGAAAATAATTTGATAATAATACAGTCTCTATTCGGAGCTATAGTGTGGTATAGAGAAAAGAACTCCAGAGCTAAACATACCACGATTCATTTCTTAACTCCAGTGTTCCCAGCAGAGTGATTTGGGCAAATATCTTAGCCTCTGAGTTTCAACCAACTTGAACAGGCATAATGATACCTACCTTACAGTGTCACTGGGAAGACTAAATGACTTGATTAAATGCCCCAGTTCAATTTCTAGTGTACACTGAATACATATAACTTGCCTTTATCCTTTCTAGGATCCTTCTGGACAAAAATCTATCTGGATTAACTCTAGCTGCCAAGCATTGCTTTCATTCATACTCTCTGTTCTCAGGCAGCTTGTTAAATAAACTCTAGACTCCTACCAATTACTCTCTCTCATTCCATGTTGCATTTACAACTAAATCATTCATCCCAGAACACATTAACTCGTGTGTGAATATGTTATACAAAATGTCCGGTCATACTTGTCTGATGGGTGGGATTCCACAAAATACCCAGCAAAGGGGCAATAAATTCGGGGTTGTAGGTCCTTCACCAGCCGAGCCTTGTAGTTCAGGAGTTTCTTCCTTTCTGTTTTAATGAACTGGGCTTTCCATTCCTCTGGAATGACAGGGTTTGGATTAGAGTCTCCTCTGTTCAGAAATCACAGAAAAACAAAAGCTCTAGTAGAGAAATCGTTCAGGAGATAAAAATTGACAGCTGACTAACTCAGATGTAGACAAAAACTCTTTGTCATTAGTGACTTTAATTTGCAAATTTCATTTGGTTACTAGGAAAACATTCTTGAACTCCCCAAAGACACTGAACCCTCTCCTTGTTTATGGAAATACATGTGGACCTAGCTGAATACACAAGGTGGCATGTATAGTTGTAACTTGCATGCATGTACATTTTAAGAGCACTGTAATTCTTGTATTGCTTAATGCTCTTTTAACATGGAAAAGGATTCACTATCTGGGTGGATTATAAATGCAAAGCACATCTGTTACACCCTGGGGGTGTGCAGTGGTCAAGGGCCTGGATGTTAGAGTCAGACTTACGGTCAAAACGCAGCTCCACCTCTTAAATTCTTTAAGTTTGTTTTCTCCTCTGTGAAATGGAATCATGATGCCTACCTCACAGTTTGTTCATTTGCTCATTCATTCGTTCAGTATTTATTGAGCACCTACTATGAGCCAAAATAGTTCAAGGTATGGAGAATATAATGATGAACAAGATAAAACAGTTCCTTGCTCTCAAGGAGCAGTCATTCTAGTGAAAGATGCAAATAATAAATAAGTAAATAAGTTTATTTCAAACAATGATGACCTAGGAAGAAAGTAAAATAGGACCATGGGATAGAGAGTGGCTGGGGTGAGGAGGTGGGTATGAGACAGGGCAGTTAGTGAGGATGACATTGGAGTCACAGAACACAGACAGACAGAGAAGAGAAATTGTCCACTGTGCAGAGGTCAGGGGTAACAGCACTTCAGGCAGTGGAAACAACACATACAAAGACCAGGGCATGGATGTACTTGGTGTACTGAGTCTGAGGAATAAAAAGCAGGCCAGTATGGGCTGACATTGGTTGAGCAATGGGGATACAGGCAGTAAAGGAAGTTGAGAATTTAGGCCGGGCCCAGAGCATGTGGGATACTGTGTCAGGGAACTGCTCCTACTACTACTGCTATGAACATCTGTTGAACACAGACAAGAAGACAGAAAAAAAAAATGAAAGCTATCCATAAGCTAGACCTGATCACTATTAACACTTAATTATGAACATTCTGGTATATTCCAGACCTTCTTAAATATATGTGCACATGCCAACACACACACATACACATACTCACATAAGAATGACATTCTGGGACTTCCCTGGTGGCTCAGTGGTAAAGAATCCTCCTGCTAACGCAGGGGACACAGGTTTGATCCCTGGTCCAGGAAGACCCCACATGCTGTGGAGCAACTAAGTCTGTGTGCCATAACTACTTAGCCAGCACTCTAGAGCCAAGGAGCTACAACTACTGAGCCAGAGCACCGCAGCTACTGAAGTCCCCATGCCTAGAGCCCACGCTCTGCCACAAGAGAAGCCACCACAGTGAGAAGCCCACACAGAACAACTGCAGAGGAGCCCCAACTCACCGCAACTAGAGAAAGCCCACGCACAGCAATGAAGACACAGCACAGCCGAAAATCAAATAAATAAATCTTAAAAATAGCATGGAGTTCTGCCAGCTACCTTTAGTAGGTATATGTTGCCTCCCCAGTCACATTGTTAACCCCCTAAGGACAGCATCTCCCCTCTATGTCTCACATGGTGACACACTCCGGGAAGCAATGAATACAGACTTAAGAGAAGAAAGGAAGGAACTATACAAGGCTTTCTTCATATTGCAAGTAGGGCATTTCTGCCACATCGTTAAACAGAGATCGCTTACAAACCATATGCATTTATTAAGTGAACATATATTAAGCACTTTCAATGCTGCTGCCAAGTCGCTTCAGTGGCATCCGACTCTGTGCGACCCCATAGACGGCAGCCCACCAGGCTCCGCCATCCCTGGGATTCTCAAGGCAAGAACACTGGAGTGGGTTGCCATTGCCTTCTCCAATGCATGAAAATGAAAAGTGAAAGTGAAGTCGCTCAGTCCTGTCTGACTCTTAGCGACCCACCAGGCTCCTCCGTCCATGGGATTTTCCAGGCAAGAGTACTGGAGTAGGGTGCCATTGCCTTCTCCGACTTTCAATGCTAGTACTGGGCAAAAGTGTGAACAAAATGTACCACTTATACACCCTCCTCCATCCCAAACCTAGCACTACACTTAGACCCAGAGCAGAAGTGTGTCTCCCTTGGACTACACATATTTTCTAGCTTTGAGATATGACTGATGTGTAATTTTACCTAAGTTTAAAGTGATTTCATTGCATGCATGCATGCCTAATGATTACCACAATAAGGTTAGCTTATTACCTCCGTCACTTCATTACTGTTTTTCATGTGTTAGAACACGTAAGATCTGCTCTGTTAGCAACTTTCAAGTATAGAGTTAATACAATGTTATTAACTGTAGTCACTATGCTGTACATCACATCCCCAGCACATATTAACCTTATAGCTAGAAGTTTGTACTCTTTGACCACTATTTGGCTATTTTCCCTGCTCCCCAGACCCCCATAACCCCATATTTTAGAGGGGCTTCCTTTGCCCCATCCCTCCCTGGTATGAGCATTCCACCAAGCCAAGGGCATATGTCTTCCTCAAGGTGCCCACACTCTATTCTGAACCTCATATGAAGAGCATTTAAGCCTGGATTACCAATGTCAAACTCTTCCTGTTCTGCTCTATGGTCTATATCAGGAATCCAATTGATCCAAATGATTCTTTTTCTTGACTTATCCTGAGATGCTCCCTAATCCCCTTAGTATTTCTTTCATGCCCCATTAGCACACTTTGAGCTGGGAACTTTAGTCTGTAATCTGTGATTTGCAAGTCTGGTTTCCCAGTAAGATTGTAAGCTTCTTGCAGGGAAGAACCATGTTTTAGTTATCTTTGTATTGATTTGCAAAGCATTTAGCAAAGTGCCATGCCTACACCCAGGCATCACTTTGATATAAAGTATTACCAGTAAACTTTCCACCACTGAAAGTCATTGGAAAGCCTGATGCTCCTCCAGCAAAATCACTCATCATTAAATCAACCTTCATAGGCAGCCTTCCTCCATTGGGTCTGGTGCAATCCACTGTATTGAGTATTTTATGACCTGTGGAAAAATTACATGGCATAAATACTCAAGGTGAAATCTTGAACACCATAGTTTGAAATCCCAGGCGAACAAAATCAAACTCCTCCTGTCTGATTCAGTTGGTTCTGGATGAGGATAATAATCTTGATTCCCCGCCAAGATCATAGATGGACTACTTTCCTTAGCCAACTATCTTCAGATGTTGAGCTCAAATGATGCAGGGGGAAAAATAACCAAATCAACACAAATCTCTCAACCTTTTGGAAATTCTGTTTAATGACTGTTGGGGTAAAGCCATCTTCTTACATGAAAAGCAGAAGTGTATGATTACATTATATCATAATATGTCAATATGAAAGTAAAACACTTAATAAAGGCAGTTTTGAAGAAGTTACTATAAGGGAAATATAGAGTATCTGTTCCCTTATGAAAAAAATCTCTGCACCTGTTACCACACAGAATATGTTACTGCTAATTTTTTCTCTAAGTGACAGATTTTCTGAGATTACTCAGTGACAGTCCATTTTCCTAAGACAGGGATAGAATATACTATATCTTGTGGAAAATGAAGATGGAAGAAGATGAAGATAGGATGGAACTTTGGATAGCTATCATTATCCTTCCTACCAAGAGTATGTTTCTGCTGATGAAAATAAGACAATACCTTTGTATTCCACAATAATGCAAGTGTCCATTTCAGGATGAACACCATCCATCAAGATCATGAATCGGAGGTTTTTGTCTACCTGGAATTTAACAATAAAACAAACAACTGTTTATGTCAGTTTGGCTTTTTGTTCAATATTTGAGTAAATGATCATCTCTTCTGGGAAGAAATACTTTTCATTCAGAATTGGATTTATTATCCAGTAAAGTCATATCATTGATTTATGGAGAGAAAAGCCACCTTTTATTTTAGCTCAAATAGAGATTTATACAGTAATACATACTTACATAGTACTACATATGGAAAAAGCAAGCCATTGTTTCTTCAGTATTAAAGCAACTACCTCACCTAAAATTTATCCCCGGAAAACATAACTGAAAAGTGGAGAAAAAAACACTGATATCTGACCTGCTGCCATATTCCAAATGGTACTACATTGATATTAGTCAACTGGACACCACTCTGATTCAGATTCCAAAATACAGGTCTTTCTGTTTTTCCAACATAAATGGGGATATCCGGTCTTCTCCCAGCAAGCTTCTTCAGTGTGGGGTAACTAGGATCAGAAAGATGGGTGAAAAGTGAAAAAATTGGATCATCTAGTATAAGAGACAGTTTGCTCCTCACACCAACATGTTGACCAAGAAGCAAGGAACGGAAAAACCAGACCCTCCCCAGAGTCCAAAAAACAGGGTTTTTCCTCAAGGTTGACTGTAACAATGAGGAGAATTTCCTAGCAGATTTCTCTTTATTGGGAAAACATATCATATACCACAGCACGTACATCAAACCAGGAGTGCAAATTCCATTTTCCATACTGATGCTGCTTTGAGCAACGGTAGTTCTAACAGGAGGTACAAAGTTAGGAAAAGTCCTGCTGAAGAGGCTTCTGGAAGGTGAAGGTCTCCAGAATCTTCATTTTTTTCTCACCTTTCAACCAGCAGCTCCCAATAAAAGAAAGGTCTTGGTCATAAAACGAGGCAAGCCTATGAACTGCCCATCAGTAGGGCTGCTCTTTCAACCATCAACAGATAGATAGCCACAGGGTGGCATACAGAATGAATTATTTGTCCTTAAGGAGAGTCGGTTACCAGCTCGGCAAGACAGTAAAAGTTAGTGTAGAAGAAAACAACATTGACCAGTTGGAGTAATTCCAGCTCCGTATACAATTAACCATCCGAGCACTTTTGAACATCTTCACAGATTGTCAACTCTCATTTCTGAGCATTCATTATATAAAAGGATTATATACTACTGTGGGGTGTGGCAAAACATGAATAAGAAACCAAAGGCTATTTAGGTAACTATTATATATCAACGGTGTTAGGCATTTTCACTAGTATTTTATTTATAGAATTTTATTTCTTTTCACCAAACAAAAAAGCTCTATGTTTTTGTTTGTTTTTAATGAATGAGAACACATTCTCAGAAATAAATGGCTAACAAATAGTAAATTGGTATTCAGATTCAGGTTTTCTGATCCTAAACTTAGTGCTTCTTCTACTAGAAGGCAATTTCAACTTAAATGAATATGCTGTCTGGTTTAAGAATCAGAATTGTACATAGAATATAATGTCAGGTGAAATAAGATATTTAATAATAAGAAAAGCATAAACAAAATCAGCATATCAGCACTTATTAACTACATTTAATAATTACTTATTAACTAATATTCAAGTTCCAGATCTATATTAAATAAGTAGAATCTGGAGGGGAAAAAATAAGTATGTTTTCTTCAAAACACAAAGTCTTCAATAAAATTAAGGATTCCTTGAATAAGTCTTCAATCTCTGGGTTAACAACCTGAATCTTCTACTTTACAGGACTTTAGGAGTTAGGATAGGTTATTCTAAAATCAATGTTTATTGCTTTGTGATTTTTAAATTGTTGAAAATTCTCACTGGCATCTATAAATATTATTCATTATGATACTCATGCGTGCTGCTGGTAAGTGCCTGCCAGGCTCTTCTGTCCATGGAATTCTCCAAGCAAGAATACTGGAGTTGGTTGCCATGCCCTCCTCCAGGGGGTTTTCCAGACCCAGAGATCGAAACCGCATCTCTTACGTCACCTACATTGGCAGGCGTGTACTTTACCAGTAGCACCATCTGGGAAGCCCAATATAATACTCATATATTTACATAACAAATCACATTTGTTTGATTAAAGACTGTTTTCTAAAGTACACTGGGCTTTCCCCCTTGTTTCTCCCTTGGTGACTCAGACGGTAAAAAATGCAGGAGACAGGGGTTTGATCCCTGGGAAGATCCCCTGGAGAAGGAAATAGCAAACTACTCCAGTATTCTTGTCTGGAAAATTCCATGAACAGAGGAGCCTGCTGGGCTACAGTCCATGAGGTCGCAGAATCTGACACAACTGAGCAACTAACACACAGGACAGTGGGCATCTTTTAACAGGTACTATAAAGCAATCACTTCGTTTATGTGATACTGTTTTCTCTATACAACCTGCATAAAATTAGTTCCACATGGTGTTATTACACAATGCATGAACCCAGAACTCTCATAATTCTGCAGTTATACATCTTCGGTTCCAGAAGCTTGCATGGATCAAAGGTATCACGCAATCCATCAGTTCAATTCAGTTCGGTCGCTCAGTTGTGTCCGACTCTTTGCGACCCCATGAATCACAGCGCGCCAGGCCTCCCTGTCCATCACCAACTCCCAGAGTCCACCCAAACCCATGTCCAGAATCAGTGATGCCATCCAACCATCTCATCCATTTTTAATCTTAGCACAATATCCCAGTGGGTGATGTTCAGTTTTTGTGTATTGCAGGTAATTTAACAAATTACAGCTAACTACCTAAGTTTTTAGTTTCCTTAAAGAGAAGAGAGAGAACATATTCACGCCTTAGCGATCTCATATGCTTTCAATATACTTTCAATAGAAAAATCAAGGGGCCGGTCAACCAGCAAACATACTTCCCCTCATCATGGACATTTCTATCAAAGAGTGTCCTTTGTGTGAACTTTGTCACGTAAAGTCACAGCAAAGAAAAATAAGGTGAAATCGCTTCATGTTAGAACAAGTGGGCAGGGCTATATGTTTATATTAGCAGCCGAGAAGCTATGACACAAACTTCTAAATAAGGATGAAGGAGGACCCTCAAATGAAACCAGGGATTAGAAATCTGACCTCGTCTTTTCTGGTAACCCTCAAATGAAACCAGGGATTAGAAATCTGACCTCGTCTTTTCTGGTAACCGTCCACTTGCAAATGGGTGTGGTTTTATAAATTCAAGCTCCTCTTCCTCCTTCCTGTTGATGATTATAAATTCAAGCTCCTCTTTGTCCTTCCTGTTGATGACCTGGGTTAACGAAGTTTCAGTTCCCTCTCCTTAGCATCGCACAGCTGTGGTTTTAATGAAGGATGAAGTGGACTCAGGGTTCAAAAGCTGGGAGCTCATTGTTGTGAAATGCTATGGATCAAGAGTTGGCAAACCACAGCGACCTACTGCTGTAATCTAGGAATGCTTTTTACCCTTTTAAATGGTTGAGAAGGAAATCAAAAGGACAATCCTATCTGGGGACCCATGAAAACTTTATGATATTCACATGTCATTGTCCATAAACCAGATTTATTAGAAGATAATCAGGCTGATTGAGGACCATTTATGGCTGCTCTTGTACTACAACAGCTGAACTAAGTCACTGTAACACCAACCATATGGCTTGTAAAACCGAGAAGAGTTACACCCTGTGTATTACTAGTCTCTGCCATAAAAGTTGAATTGAAAAAGAGAGTCGACCTTGATGATCCTTAAACCTAGACTTCTACCAAGTAGCCTGAGGGTGGGAAGTGAGAGCATGGAGGCTTATTAACTCCTGTCTTTCTCCCACAATAGTCCCTTTTGCATTTGTAATGGTATATCTTCCCTCATTGCTCAGGCAGTAAAGAATCTGCCTGCAAGGCAGGAGACCCAGGTTCGATTCCTGGGTCGGGAAGATCCCCTGGAGAAAGAAATGGCAACCCACTCCAGATTCTTGCCTGGAGAATCCCACCAACAGATGAGCCTGACAGGCTAGAGGCCATGGGGTTGCAAGAGTCGGACACGACTTAGCGACTAAGCCACCAAAGCATGAAAACACTTCACAAATTATGCTACACAAATATACGCCTTTATCCAAGTTAGTTCTCTTCTCATCAGCCCCACTGAATCAGCCTCAAATTGAGCCGGGATCACAAAAGAACCTGAAAACCAGTGACGCCGTTACTGCAGCATTTCCTTCAGAGTTCAGTGCTCAGACTTCATTACCTCAGGTGGTCTGAGTGCATGTGACTGATGTAAATTAGGTCCGCTTGGCACAGCCTCTCCAGCCAATCAGATGGAGGCTCATGTAGTAACCACCATCCTCGGGCAAAAGCAGGACCCGTTAACCAAGGGTCAAACACCATCCTCTTGTCCCCCAGCTTGAGGTCCATGCAGGCATGAGTAAGGTATGTTATCTGTCAGAAGACAGTGAGAATCAGATCATTGAGTCATCTTCAGTCAGCAACAATGAACTGGCCTGGTTAGTGGACAAGTCACGTGGGAGAACTTTGCTCCTGAGCATGTTTAGTGACGTGGGGACCTTTATATAGAAAACAATTCCCAGCACATGTCATTGCTTTGTTAGGAAACAAATGCTCATGGTGGATTTCAGTTGTCAAACCAATTGATTCATCCTGCTCTACTCTATCTAAGTTAGCTCCTAAAGGCTTATTTACAGTCTGCACTGCAGAATATCTTTTGCCATTGGTCTTTCAAAGTACAATTTATGAGAAAGGCAGTTAGAGATGTGATGGCAGATACTTGGGGATTTAAATGCCAGGCTGGCTGGAAATAGCCACTGAATGAATGATGAATGTTTCCTGGTGGATTTGAGGGAGGAGATAGGTGGGCCCTGGCTGGGCAGCTAGAGTCTGTCTCCTGTGGACAGATACTCCAAGACAAAGATAAGAGCAGAAAGGAGGAGAAATTGAGCCCTGCCCAGATAAGAGATAAAGAGACCACATGTTCTTCATTCATAAGGTCAAGGAGACTTTCCAACTACACATGCACAGCAAGGCTACTCGGAGGTCAAATAGGGAGGGGACACCACCACAGAGTAAGTGATGTCAACCTTCTCACTAGAATCCACCTTGGCTAAGAAATGCAAGTGCACACATGGGAGGACCCTGAGATAACCAAACACAACTCAGAACTAGGCAAAGCAAGATGACTGGCCGAAGGAGATCCAGAAGAAATGCCCCATATAAGTAACTTAAAACTACCACGAAGGCGTGACTCTCTCTGAGCCCTCTATCTATTCACATGTACATCTTTCCTCCTAATAAATACTTTATTTGTTTCACTACTTTCCATCTCTTTGTTGAAATTTATTTCTACAAAGCCGACAAACCGGGGCCTTGTCATGGGTCACTGGCCCTTGTGGTCAGTGGCTAGGATTCGGGATTCTCACCGCCACACCCTGACTTCAGTCTCCAGTCGGGGAACTGAGATTCTGCTTCGAGCCGCTGCAGGCGGAGACCACCCAAGATCTGGCTGGCATATCCACATAGCCTGGAGAAACAGGCTTGTGAGACTTTCTCTTCTAACTTACGTGCTGACTCGCTCAGGGAGTCAGGGTCCCCTGAGAATGGCTGTCAACAATGACTTAGAAACTGGCACAGACTCGAGGATTCTAAATTAGAACTTTACTCCCTCCCTCTGATCTGGCACACCCATGGGATAAAGGAAAACACCCAGCAGCAGAGGTATGGGGATAGAAACTCCAGGGTGAGAAGCCAAAAGAGAGGGTAAAGAGAGGTCAACAAATCAAATTCAGGTGATTATGCCTATTCTGGATAGGGTCCCATTTGTTTCCTCCGGAAAGTAACAGCCCATTTCCACAAGCTTCCCAGATACATCAGAAAAATTCATTTTGGATTGTTTAATTCTCCCAAACTACCATAGCATTTTCTCTGGAGGAAACTCTTATAGGTAGGAAGTGCACAAGGTTTGTAAAGATCTCAGGGCAAAATGCAGAGATAGACAACTGGTCTTCATCTGACAGTGATTTGAAATCAAGGGCAATTTCTGAATTTCTCCCATAGTTTTGCATGACTCTCCTTTGGGACCTCTGCTAAAAGTTTTTCTGCTTTGTTTTTTCTGGATATATTACCTCATAATCTTAGCCAAGTTCTGAGTGTTTGTAAAAAATTTGCTCAAGAGTTCAGGATAACTATACTATATGTCCTAAATAGCCACATCTAAGAATATTCAAGGTTTTATATATATCTACATCTATATCTATCTGTGTGTGTGTATCTTAGTTTTATTTTTGTTTTTAAGATAACCATAATTTAATGTTTCCTTACCTGCACTTCCCCAAAAGCCAAATCTTCAGGAGATCTGGGCTCTGAATCCCAGGGGTTAGGAGGATTGAGTTCTAGAAGCAAAAGTTCATTTTCTTCACTCTCTTCCACAACTAGAACCAAAGGGGAACAAATCTGAATTAATAACAACAACAAAATGATGTTTAAAAAGCATCACTGAAATAGAAATTATGGCTCAGGTACTCAGAGTATAAAAATCAAAGGAAATCAGAAACAAAAAGCAATGCTCATTTAGGTCAAGCAATATCCACTGAGATGAGGGCTGAAAACTGACAGCCATTCATTTCTTTTATTCATATTATACTTAAGGAGCTCATGGAATCTCAGGTATGTCGGGACGTTTTATGTCTTAAGCTGAGTGCTGGGCACATGGCAGTTTATTACTTTTATATTGTTTAAATACGGTTTAAGGATTTAATAGAAGCACATTAATTAACATTTTCCTAATAAGAGTTATCAACTTATTTAATAGCAAAACACAACTGGCTTTCTTAATAAAATAAGGAATACACAAAGGACATTTAATATCACCATTATTATTAAACTATGTCCTTGAAAATGCAAGCAATACAATAAAGATACATTTTATTATTATTTCCAGGCTATATCATTGCTGGAAAACAGTGTCATAAAATAGAAAGAGTGCTGGATTTGGAAACATCAGAGTGGGGATTGTGACTGGGCTGCTTATTATCAACATCCTGGGCTGCAGTTGCCTGATCATAAAATAGAGTTATGACACACACTTCATAGAGTTGTTCTAGGCAGTAAACAATATAAGAGATCCAACAGTGTCCAGCGCTATGCCTGGCACAAAGAAAGCATTTAATCAATAATAATATTATTATGGCAATTATTTTATCTTCAAAGAATGAAGAGTTAAAGAGAAAGCTCAGTATTGACAAGACTATATACTATTAATAACAAATACCAACTCAAAAGTACAGTATTATGGGAGATTCTCAGAAAACTGCATTGATATCCACTCATAAGGATTTTCCTTCTTTAGAATTGTTCTCACTTAAGAAAAGCAGGAAAAGAAATGTTTGTGCTCAGTTGCTCAGTCGTGTCTGACTCTTTGTGACCCCATGAACTACAGTCCACCAGGCTCCTCTGTCCATGGGATTTTCCAGGCAGGAATACTGGAGTGGATTGCTACTTCCTACTCCAGGGGATCTTCCCAACCCAGGGATTGAACCCATGTTTCTTGCATCTCCTGCACTGGGAGGTGGATTCTTTACCACTATTGCAAGCTGGGAAGCCCCAGTTATTAAGTAACAGTTATTAAACAGCTTTAATATCCTAAGAGAGGGTGAAAAAGGAAGGGCTATCTAACAACGGTGCTGTGCAACTGGTTATTTAAATATTCTAGTTGATTATCTAGTTTATTAAAGACACAATGAGAAGCTTCCAAGTGGCTAAAAATAGAATAACAATGGGAGGACTTCTAAATTTAATAGCAATGGAAACAATTCCAGTGGAAAATCTGAATATATACAAATGTAAGATGAAAAAGGTCTACTACCAATGAAAACTGGCAAACACGTTTGGAAAATATATTAGCATCATACTTGAGGAAAAGCTTAATTTAAAACAATAGTGATGCTTTTTTTGATTCAAATGAGAAAAGTTTGAAAAACTAAGAATGCCTCAAGCTGGTCAAATAGGAGAAAGGAAGGCTTATTAACAAGTTAGTGAGAACAAAAACTGGGTCACTCTAAAAAATGGACTGTAATGCAATACATATTAAAGAATGGATGAATGAATAATGGACTCATTCATTCATTTAGGACCTCAAGTAAAAAGGACGATGTTAACCGTAGTTTTTAGTTCATGACACATTATATTCAGTCCAGGCAAAGCTACTTATTTATTTATTATTCCCTTTATCTTTGTTTCCTATTGTTATTTCTCTCTCCTCTCCTACAGGATTATCATTTGAATGCTCGTGCAAAGTATGCATTATATTTTATATATAAATGGTACTGGGTCTCCAGTCTGTTTCTTACTCTTTTTCACCCAATTCTCTGTTTTTAAGATTCTTTCATGTTGCCACGTGTACATCTAGTCCACTTCCTCTAACTGTATGTAGGTTAGCATTCTCTGGTTCATTCCATTTTACATTCTACATTTCACCCTCCTCATGGGGGACCCACAGACTCCACCACAACAAGATTTCTCTGGTGCATACACAGAGGCAAGATTGATGGATCACAGTGCATCGTCCATAGACCTCTGACTAATCACTGTTGGGTTATTCTCTAGCATAGCTGCCCCAGCTACACCTCCGCCACATGCATGAAGACTTTTATATCTTTATATCTCTGACAACATTTGGCAGTTCCTTGGTTTATTTTTATCAATAAAAAAACCCCTACAGTAACATCTCATTGCTTTGGTTAGCAGTTTTCCAATAATTAACGCATTTAAGCATATCTTCACGTGCTTATTGACCTTTGGGGATTCTTCTATAAAATGCTAGTTGATATCCATTCTTCATTTTTGTATTGAGTTTCCTATCCTTTCTTGTCAATTTGCATTACTTAAGGGAATGACAACTCACTCCAGTATTCTTGCCTGGGAAATCCTCTGGACAGAGGAGCCTGGCAGATTACAGTCCATGGGGTCACAAAGAATTGGACAGGACTGAGTGATTAACCACTTCTGCTTTCTTCTTATATGCTAGATTATATTCCCCTGTTGGTTGTAAATATTGAAAAGTAATGACCCAAACTATTATATGTCTTTGTCCGTGTCCTCCGTTTAGCAGAAATCTTTAGTACTGGTGAATTCATATTTACCAGGGTTTTGTGTGTGTAGGCGGAGGGTTGCCTTTTGAGCTGTACTTTTCAAATGTTGTTTGTCAGGAAGTCTTCAATCTCTAGGTCACAAAGACATTCTACACTTCTTCCGTTACTTTTACAGTCTTACCTTTCTCATTGCCATTATTAGTCCCTGTGGAGTCCATCTTTACATTAAGGTGTACAAAATGTTAAATATGGGTAAATACATTAATTGGGTGTATATGTGAAAGTTGCTCAGTCATGTCCAACTCTTTGCAACACCATTAGGCTCCTGTCCATGGAAATCTCCAGGCAATATGCTAGAGTGGGTTGCCATTTCCTTCTCCAGGGGATCTTCCTGACCCAGGGATCACACCTGGGTCTCCCACATTGTAGGCAGATTCTTTATTGTCTGAGCCTTATTAATTAGTCATACCCTTTTGCCAGTAATGCAACTATCTTACAAAAACAACTCCAAAAACAGAGAAGTTCTTAAGCATAAAGATCACAGTTTTGGTTTTGAAGGTGGAAAAAAAAAATCTGTGAACAGCATGAATGTCAACAGCAGAGAACTGGCTAAATATTTAATGTAGGCATACTTAAAATTATGTATATATAGAATCTGACATATTATGGCTAGTGTAATACTAACAAGACAAAAACAGGATATAAAACTAATATATAGAATAATTATGATTAGTTATAAAAGTATGCCTAAAAAGATGACTGAAGATGGGGCTAGACTGAAAATCAACAAAGAAACAGAAGACTTGAACAACACTATGAACCAACCAGACGCAACAGATAACACTCCCCCCAAATACAGAATACACATTCTTCTCAGGTACATGTGAAATATCTCCACAAACCAGTACAAACCATATGTTAGGCCATAAAACAAATGTCAATAAATTTAAAAGTTTCAAGTCACATAAAGTATGTTCCCTGACCACAATGAAATGAAATTAGATACCAATAAGAGAAGAAAGTTGGAAAATTCAGAAATATGTAGAAATAAACAATATACTTCTAAATACAAATGGTTTAAAGAAGAAAATCACAAGAGAAGTTAAAAAATACTTTGAGACAAATAAAAATGAAAACATAACATGCTGAAACTCAGGGGATGCAGCTAAAACAGTGCAGTGCGTAAAATGAAATTTACACCAGTACACATCTGTAATTAAAAAGAAGATCTCAAGTAAAAAAACCTAACCTTCCATCTCATGAAATTAGAAAAAGAGGCATAAACTAAACCCAAAACAAACAAAAGAAAAGAATTATTTAAAAGTTAGAGCTAAAATAAACAGAATTGATACTAGAAAAATAAGAAAAAATGAAAACAGGAATATGTTCTTTGAAAAGATTAACAAAATTTTCAAATCTTCAGCTAGACTAATAAAAGAATGGGCTCAAATTTAAAATCAAGAATGAAAAGGGGGATAGTACTATCAACTTTATAGAACAGAAAAGAATACAAGGAAATATTATGACTATTATACACCAACAAATTGATAACCCAGATAAAATGAGAAATTCCTAGGAAGAAACAAATTAACAAAACTGACAAGAAGAAATAGAATACCTGAGAAGACCCATAACAAACAAGGGATTTAATTAGTAAACAAAAACCTTCACAAACATTAGTCTAAGCCTAGATAGCTTCACTGGTGAATCTGACCTAATGACCAAAGAAGAGCCAACACCAATACTTCAAACACTCCTACAATAAATAGAAGAGGAGGGAACACTTCCCAGCTTACTTTATGAGAGCAATCTTGTTACCCTGATCCCAGGACCAGACAAAGACATCACACAAAAGGAAAATTACAGGCCAATATTCCTGACAAGTTTTGTTGTTGTTGTTTAACTGCTCAGTCATGCCTGACTCTTTGTGACCCCACGGACTGCAGCCTGCCAGGCTCCTCTGTCCACAGAATTTCCTAGGCAAGAATACCAGAGCAGGTCACCATTTCCTACTCCAGGGGATCTTCCTGACCCAGGGATCAAACACGTGTCTTCTGCATTGGCAGGCAGATTATTTGAGTCATCTGGGTGGGAATCCTTACAAACATAGACATAAAAATCCTTAAGCAAATATTAGCAAATACAGTGTAGCAATATAAAAAAGAATTGTAGCCATGATCAGGTGGGGTTTATGCCAGCTTGGTCCAATACAGAAAAAGCCACAGAGGCATAAAATAGATTAGTGGTTGCCAGGGGCTGAAGGAAGAGGGGAATGGGAGTGACTGCTAATAGTTTTAAGGTTTCTTTTAGGGATGATGAGAATGTTCTGGAATTAGAGAGTGGTGGTAATGGCATAATATATGAAAATATTAAAAACCATTGAGCTGCACACTCTAAAAGGGTGAATTTTATAGTACATGAATTATATCTCAATTAAAAGAAGGAGGAGAAGGCTGGGGAAAGAAAGGAAGGGGTCCTTGGTGACAACTGGAAGAAAAGATATCTAAACAGAGGTTGTCTTGAGGTGATGGGAGTATAGGTGAGCATCTTCTTCCTTCTACTTTCCTGACTTCTACCTTCTTAATGATGATCGTATCCCATGAAAGAGAAGGATGGCTTGGTCTCTTGTGAACTGAGATTATTCAGTTTTATGATTATTATAAACAACAATTTTTTTGTGGTAGGGAATCACTACAGCATTTGTAGCACCGGACTAAAAAGTGGACTTGGTTAAAATTTTCCACTCTGTCCGCATTTCCTCACTGGGGCAAAAGCTGAAAACTTCAGTGCTTCTTGTTACCACCTGCCCTCCACTGGCCTGCTGTCACCTCTGGCCAGAAACCCTCTACATCAGTTTCCACCTTTGATCTACTTTCCATTTGATCAACTTTCTGCTGAGTGGGAAATCCCTTCCTTTTGCTCCAAAGGTCCAAGTACCAGGGGAGATGTGTGGATTATTTAAGATGCACTTAAAAAAAAAGTCTTTTTCTTTTATTGGAGTACAATTGCTTTACAATGTCATTCTAGTTTCTCCTGTACAATGAAGTAAATCAGCTAGATATATATATATATATATATATATATATATATATATATTTGTTGCTATATGTATATATATACATCTCCCCTCCTTCTTTGACCTCCTTCCCACTCACCTCCAATCCACCCTTCTAGGTCATCACAGAGCACCAAGCTGAGCTCCCTGTGCTAAAGAGCAGCTTCCCACTAGCTGTCTATTCCAAAAGACTTAGAAGTTTTGTAAAAGCCCTTAAGCGGCTATAAATTTCTAGGTTACATCCTCATTAAGTTGATGGTCTATTGTCCTCTAACTTACACAGTTTAACATTCAAACCTTTGCTTCTTACCTGTTTTCTGCCAAGTAAATTTAACAGTATTTGTATAGTGCATGTTCCTAGCTCCTGTTAACAAGCAGTCTGCAGGTTTCCTAAGCTAGCTCAACAGACATGGAGTGGAGCTTACTGGCAAAAGAAGCTAGTGGTCCAGGTATCCTTTTGAGGGACGGGGGAGGATGCACTTGCATCAAAGGAATTAGCAACTTTCCCCAGAATAACCTGCTGTCATATCTCTTTGGGGGTGAGCAGGAAAGGACATGCACCTCAGTGATACCTCTGCTCTGGGAACTGGGAGAATGCCTTTGCAGGCCACACCCTTCTTTAAAAAATGATTAGGAGTTGGTCTCACCAAGACATCTGGACAACAGTGGCCCTTGTATCTTATCCTCTGTACAATAATTTGAGCCTGAAAAAGATGTAGAGCTGGTGTAAACACAGATTCCAGTCTGAGGTCCAGGCAGGAAGCCCTCCATTTAGCTCCCTTCACAGATAACCAGTGTTAAGACTGCCTTCATCCACACTGCTTATGCATATACATTTCTCATAATTGTGTCATACTATATGTAACATTTATAATCTGCTTTTTTGCTTTATCTATCAAAAATGTCTTATTATTTTAATTCCTTCAATAGTATCACTTTTAAAACACAATGGAATTATTTTTAATGTTTCGATTGTTTTTAATTTTTCTCTTTAGATAGTATTGCTATGAATGAACATTCTCATACCTATATCTTTTGACATATCAAGGATTATCAGGATCTTAGGACATAGCCTTGGATGTGGAATTGCCGGGTCAAAGGGATGCATATTTTTCGGTGTGTTAGGAAACTCACTGGAGAATTTTAAGCAGGGGAATGACATGAATTAATTTTGATTTTTAAAATATCACCCGTGTATACCTGAAGGGCTTCCCTGGTGGCTCAGACAGTAAAGAATTGACCTGCAATGCAGAAGACCTGGGTTCGACCTTTGAGTTGGGAAGATCCCCTGGAGGAGGGCATGACAAACCACTCCAGTATTCTTGTATGAGAATTCCATGGACAGAGGAGCCTGGCGGGCTACAGTCCATGGGGTCACAAAGAGTCAGACACATTTGAGCAACTAAGCACAACACAGCACAGCATACCTGAAAATAACACAACATTATAAATCAACTATACTCCAATATAAAATAAACATTAAATTAAAAATATATATCAATCTGGGTGCTATAAGCAGAATGAACTGCAGGAAGCAAGCACAGAAGCAGGGAGTCCAGTCATGCAGACAAAAGATAACTCTTTCTTAATCCATCTTTGATTCTCTTAATACCCAGGACAACGGTTTACACCTGGCATGATCTCATCAAATACTTACTGAACAAATGAGTGAATGAACGAAGGGACCTTCTGAAGAAATTCTGTTTAGAATTTTCAGTGTTAGTTATTTTTAAAAGACTTAATGTCCACAGGTTAAAATCAGAATGTAACCAAAGCTTCAAGTGAAATTGGAAACAAGTTGACAAGAAGGTCCCCAATAATAGTAACAGCAGAAAACATTGATCAATATGGAAGGTGTTTACCTAGTTCATCTTGACAGAAGCTGCCTGGAGGGTTGATATACTTCATGGTGCTCACATCCAACTTCCAGTTGTGTTTTGTGCATCTAACAGACCTGGATGAAAAATTGTCCTTAGGTTTATGAAATGGTATAAATAAAAATTAATCTTATTGGGCTTACATGCATTATAAACAACTCTAGTTGGTTGAACACAAAATTCATGAGAGGAAAACTATTAATAGCTAAAGCTCAAATAGCCAAGTAAATATAAACTAATCATCAGTAAGTAATTTTAAAAGTGAAGATAGGGCTTCCCTGGTGGTTCAGTGGTAAAGAATCCATCTGCCAGTGCAGGAGACACAGGTTCGATCCCTGATCTGGGACAATCCCACATGCTGAGGAGCAGCTGAGCCTGTGTGCCATAACTATTGAACCTGTGCTCCAGAGCCCAGGAGCCACAACGACTGAGCCCATGGGCAGCAACTACCGAAGTCCAAACACTCTGGAGCCTGTGTTCTACAACAAGAGAAGCCATCACAATGAGAAGCCTGCACAACGAGAGAGTAGCCCCTCCCCCCCGCAACTAGAGAAAGCCTGCTCAGCAACAAGACCCAGCATTAAAAAATAAATAAATAAATAAAATTATTAAAAGATTGTTTAAAAAACAGGGAAGATAAATGGCACATCACAAAATAATACATGATAGAGATCAACAGAGCCATCAGAATAAAGTCACCTTTAAGGATAAGCTCTCATAAAAAAGCTAAGTTGGTTAAAATCCAACTGAGGCCAATGTGAGGAAAGAATGTAGTGATAAGGACAAATCTATGATTTATGATCACTCTACAAACCTTGGTCCCTATTATAGTGTACTGAACCTGAGTTCAACTCGAGTTTGTATTTTTTTTTTGAGAAGAAAAGACTTTCTTATAGTTTAAGATTTCAGAGCACGGTTGCCAAAATACAGGATGCCCAGTTTAAATATGAATTTCAGGTAAATAACAAATAATTTAAAAATATGTCTCAAACAATGTTTGACATACACTGGAAACTCCTCATTTATCTGCAATGTAATTGAGTGTCCTGCATTTTTATTTGCTAATTCTGGCGGCCCAGTTTCAGAATGACAACTAGATTGTGGCAAAGTAGGAGGCTTAGTGATTTCTTTTCCATTTCTTATTCAAACGGTGAAGGGGGTTATGGTGGTAGAAAATGAGGTGTAAACGTTCCATTTCCTGTCTACCTTGGTGGTGTTTCTGGTGAAGTTTTTGTAGCAGTTAAAGATTAAAAAAAAACAAAACAAAACCAAGAAACCCACAAATGTCTCAAATCAGAAACATCAGATTTCTTAAAAAACAATGTCTATTTTAACTTCTATATCGGTAAATTACATGAATTTTCCCAAGCTTCATTATATCAAGAATTTTTCATGCCCTTTTCTAGTAACAAGGCAAAAAAATGTACTCCACACTTCAATTTAAGGAGGATTATTCTATAACATCTACTCTCTCATCAATGAGTAGCCAACAGCCTTTCAAAATTTGAGGACATTTCAAATGCAGCTATTCAGCACACAGGTCAATAAACGGGAAGCATGGCAGGGTCTTAACTGTTCATGGGCAGCAGGCAGACAGGAGGAAGGTGATAGCTTCATGTACAAAGAGGTTGTGAAAAGCTGTCAAATTTGAAAAATGAGAACCACATCTTATGAGAGCTGCTGATCTTGGTTATGTGTGAAGAAGAAAAATGGCTGAGGTAGGGAGGGTAGAAGAGGTAGCTCGTTACTCTTAAGTGTGTCCTTGTAGAGAGATTCCTCAGGCGGATTGCTGCACAGAGCACCCGGGGAGGAGCAATCAGATTTGGAGCAATGGATGTGGGAGTGCAGGGTGTGAGTTACTCTGAGGATGGAACTGACAGTGCCAGCTCCAGGTTAGCCTGACAACAGAGCAGGGTGAAACTAGGATCAATCACCCCAAAAGCTTTAAGGAGAGAAAGGCCAGTCTGTGGCAAAGTAATCACTCTGTTAAGATAATCAAGCCAGATTCAAGAACGAGCTGAATTCCTGTAAACAATCTCATTCCTAAGCTATAACAGAAGCTCATGACAGAGTAATAATTGTAACAGTAATTGACATTTATTGAGCACCTGTCATCTGCCAGACATTGTTTTAAGTGTTATATGTGTTTGAAATCACTTAATCCTCTGAGCTGCCAGACAGAATAGGTAATAGTCTCATTTTCACTTTATAGAGGAGAGGACCGAGGTCCAGAAAAGCTAAGAAACTTGTCCATGTTCACGGGGCTGTTAAGTGGTGGGGCCAGGCTTCTGAACAGGACAGATTGCGAGGAAAGATCATGCTGCTAATCACAAAGCTACACTTCCTCCAATGGCTGGCTACGTGAGCTCCATGGTGAAAGCCCATCGAGGAGAGAGGAAAAGCAGAGTCCCCAAATCGCAACAGTCAAAAGACCTCAAGGTCCCAGAGTGCCCACAGAAGCTCACTAGTGACAGAATGAGCCCTGGCTGAGGTTTCTGTGGATTAAGTCCACTAAGAAGATGGAAGGTACTCAAAGCAGAGCTGTCAGCAAATAACCACTAGGGTCTCCAAGAGTAGAGCTGCTGCTCAAAGTGTATCCCATACAAAATACTTGGAACCTATCTATGCTAAAAATATATTCATTGTTTACCTGAAATGTAGATTTAACTGGATACCTTCTGTTTGCCTAATCTAGCAATCGCATCAGAGGAGCCAAGCAAGAGACAGGTGTCAACACTGTTTTGGTCCTGAAACTAAGAATGTAGTGAAGCAAATCCATATGCAGGTGTAAGAATATTCTAGACTTGGTTAATGGTCATCTATACAATTCTAGCAGGGAGCTCTCAGACAATTAGCCAGCTCCTCTGAATCCACCTGCACTAAACCACCCACAGATGACCTGAGAAACCAAATCGACAACAGTAGAAGACAAATCTGATGTGGGAGTGGCTAAAAAGCACCCAGGTCAAGTTAGGCTGAAGAGAAGCTTGGAAAAGTGGGGTCAGCCACTCATTCATTGCCTGTGTTGAGCATCAGGCTGACAGAGCGTCTCCTCTCCCCTACCTTCCCTGTCTCTGCCACTGTCACTGAAAACAAAACAAAACAATCCACAGGTATCCTGCCCTGGGAGGGAGGTCATCTATATGTAGTCTTAATCAAGGGATGGGGGAGGAGGGGTACCAGCACAAGTTTTCCAAGAAATGATCAGAAGAGCCTCTGTTCAGAGCAGGTACAGTTGGAGCTCTGCCATGTGGGGTTTTTAATCACTGCAAGGCGGTCAGGGAAAAAGTCTATCTGCTCCCCAGCAGAGTTTGGACAAGGGCCTGCCCCACTCATACTTCTGGGGGAGCAGGAAAGGAAACCCCAAAGAGGCTCGAGTCTTGGAAAATAAAAGCTATCACGCACACCCAACCCCTCACTCACACACAGACCCATGTACCTTAGAAATGTCACTGTTTATCAAGCTAGGAATCCATTTTCAATTAGAGTTCTTGAGAGAGAACAGGAAATTAAGTAAAGGTCAGAATGTTTTGAGATAAGAGAGATACCCTAAATGTCCACAAGTAAGTTACAAATTAGCTAGGAGAAATAATTTGTCAGTTGTTTCATTTGATTTCCCAATAAGCATATTTCTGGTCAAGTCTAGTTATAAGAAGGGTCACCAGAGAAAAAGCAAAAAAACTCATGGTACCTTCCACCTAAATCCTCGATGTCTTTTATGAACAGGCCTCCTTGGTGCTTGCACATATTCTTGCATGCTCGCAGGTGGCTCTTACTCTTATATAAGATGTAATCTTTGCCAGTGCTCTTATTGCGAACAAAATTGATTCCTTCCTTGAGATTGGCAACTTCGGCGGGGGGGAGACACAAGAGGAGCTCAGCCGTTTGTTCGATGCTGTGAAAAGGCAAACGTTTTGAGAGGAAATAGAGATACTGTCAGGTTTTAGGAGAGAACCATTTGGCAATGGCAGTCAAAATCTCTTTTTTTTTATTAAGATACTACTTAAGGCCATTCTTCCAAGTACCCGGGCTGAGTGGCACCTAACGGTGAACTTTCTCCCCTCCTTTAAATGCCCATCCTACTTGTCGAGGGTTTATCCCCGCCTTCCCAGGAAAGTAATGTCTCCCTCACTTGCCTGCCCATAGTCTTTCGTTGCCTCTCCCTGGGTATTTCGAAAGAATGACAGTTGTCCCTTCAGCTTCTGTGGCTCATTCACTCCCACAAGGCAGAAGTCTGCGTGGAGAAAGAGGATGTACACTCAGCTCAGTATTTCCGTTGATGTCTCCTCCTTAAATACATTTCTTTCAGAAGCCGAATTCTATATTTAGCTTCAATAACTGCTCCCCACCTTCAAGCTTTCACATCAGGACCTCCTCTCTTTTCCCACTGAGAGTCACTCTTTAGGTTCAAAAGTAACTCAATTACTGCTCCTTGGTTAACCCTTCCAAGCCCCCCACCCCCCGCCCCACCCCCAGGTCAAATCTAACATTTCTTTCTTTTATTACTTTCCAAAAAACATTGAAATTAATTCTCTTTCTTTTAGGGCAAATCCATCATCTCGTATAGGTACAAAATTAAAGATGTGAAATGAGAGCTCTTAGGACTTACTCAACAACTTTCATATGTAATATACAGTAGTGTTAGCTATGGGGCTTCCCAGGTGGCGCTAGTGGTAAAGAACCTTCCTGCCAATGCAGGAGACTTAAGAGACACAGGTTCGATCCCTGGGTCGGGAAGATTCCCCGGAGGAGGGTATGGCAACCCATCCCAGTATTCTTGCCTGGAGAATCCCCATGGATAGAAGAGTCTGATGGGCTATAGTCCATGGGGTCACAAGGAGTCGGACATGACTGAAGTGACTTAGCATGCGTACACACACACTGTTAGTTATGTTTATCCAATTGTACATTACATTCCCAGAACTTACTTATCTTACAGTTGGAAGTTTGTACCTTTTGCTAACTTTCATCCAGTTCCCCTTCCCTCCACACCCTGCCTCTGATAACCACAAATCTGATCTCATTTTCTATGAGTTTGTTTGTTTTTAAAGTATAATTGACCTCCAACATTTATGTTAGTTCCCGGTATACAATATACTGATTGATATTTCCATACGTTTTAAATAATCACTATGATAAGCCTAGCACTGTAAGTCTAGCACTTCTTAACATGTATTTACTACTCTGTAGAACATTACAACCTAGACCTGTGTACCACCCCACTTACACGTACATAGATGCTTTTAAAGACACTCTCTACTTTTTCTCTCCCCGCCTATCTTTAAGCAGACTGCCTATCTTTAAGAGCTAGCTAAAGATTCAATCAACTGCACCCAATCTGAGTCATTTATAAAAAGCTCCAGCAGAAAATGAAGCATTTGATCTTTCATATTTTTTCAGGGAAACTACAAATGTTACATTTCTCAAACTCCAGTCTTTAAACAAACTCTCTTTATGATGCAACTCTGAATCATAGTGGAATATAATTTTTGTGAAGAGGGACTTCAAAATAACTTTTAGCATATCCATGGTATGAAATCTGGATGCATGTTTAATTCTATATTCCACTCCAAGCCAAAAGTGGTCAAAATTCTTTTCATATCTTCAATTAAAATTGATTTGATTTTCACGTACATTTTTGGCACTTTCATTTCTGGAAGCAAAATCTGCAGATTTCTTAAAGAAGAAATTAAATAATATTATAAAAATACCATAACAGGATATAATAGAGAAGTTACTTCTAATTTTCAGCTAATCGGCAGAATTCTAACTGAGAATGATCCACTTCTTCAAAACTGATTCTCATTGTCACTTCTGTCCCAAATTCCTGGTAATTCTTTTCATAGCAGACTTGAAATGTTTCCAAATATATGTTTTAAATGTATTTGATAGGAAAGAATCCATAATAAGCCTCATGAAGTTATTTTATCTTTATTCTTATGAGTACAAATATCCGACACAAGTCAAAGCAAGTCCTGAGGAAATTTCTGAATAATCAACCCAAACATGTAAAAAGAAAATCTTTCTAAATATTTTGTTTTACTTGACTGAATGAACCAATTAGCCAATGTTTTCTGCTAGATCCTAAGGCTTTCATCAACTGTGTAAGACAAGTTGAACTAACTACATCTTTATTAATTCCTTGAGAACATCTACTGGAATCTAAAGCAAAATTTTAACGTGCACTCCTATATACATGGTTTTGTATTTCTTCTTCCTTTTTTTTTTTAAAAAGAATCTACATCCCTTTGGTTCCTTTTTAAAAATTTTTCACTTTTTATTTGGCTGCATCTGGTCTTAGTTGCAGCAGGCAGGATCTTCATCGCATCACGCAGGATCCTTTGCTGCGGTGCGCTGACACTCTAGTTGCAGCGAGCGGGCTCAGCAGTTGCGGCACTCAGGCCTAGTTGCTCTGTAGCATGGGGGACCTTAGTTCCCTGAGCAGGCATTGAACCTGTGCTCCCTGCATTGCAAGGCAGATTCTTAACCACTGGACCACCAGAGAAGTTCCCCTTTATGTATTTTTTTTCATGGTTAGTTTCTCCCAAAAGTTGATTTTTAAAGCTATTATTAATGAGTTGGATTCCATTAAAGTCAGAAAAGCAAAATTATAGTAAATTCTGCTTTGGGTATAAATAAAATATTTAAACTAAGATGATGGGCATTGTAGTACACCTACTTTTCAACATTTCAGTATTTTTTCAAACACTTCAATGTGTGTGAAAAATAATCACTAAGCACACATAAAAACATTTATATAGGGACATATATTTTTTTTCCTTTTGCCTCAAACTTGGTGGCGTGGCATCCTGTTTTTAAAATTTTGATATTTTCTTTCTCATGAAATGTTAGCTTTAGTGTTGACTTCTTAAATATTATTTTAATATTCATCTTGATTATATTCATCTATAAAGCCAGGAATCTTCCAGAAGGTGAAGCTCTGAGAAAAAGAGCTAGAGGAAGAAAAGGCAACTCATTCAGAACTGTCAATCTATAAATGACTTTGTTACCATAATTTTTAAATTAGATTCGTATTTTTAATAATTTTATTTATTTATTTATTTTTGGCTGTGCTGAGTTTTCATTGTGGCACAGGACTTTTCTGGAGTCGTGGCAAGCACGGGCTGCTCTCTTGTAGCGTGAAGGCTTCTCATTGCAGGGGCTTCTCTTTTTGGGGACCACGGACTCTAGAGAGAGAGCTTCAGGAGCTGCAGTATGTGGGCTCAGTAGTTGCAGCTCCTAGGCTCCAGAGAACAGGCTCAATAGTTGAGAAAAACCGGCTTAGTTGCTCCATGGCATGTGGAATCTTCCTGGATAGGGGATCAAACCCATGTCTCCTGTCCTGGCAGGCAGATTTTTCCACTGCTGAGCCACCAGGAAAGCCTCGAGCTTTGTTTTCAGTGGGAAGATGTTTAATATTCTGTTCACAGGGTTGTAAACTGCATGAATGCTGAGCTGTAAAATGTCTGTCACACGGTAGTAAATATCTGGTGAATGAAGGAATACCCTCCCAAGAAGGCAGTATGTCCTCCATTTGGACAAAGACTGTGAAAATGCTTCCAAAGGTCACAGATTAAAGAAAAGATCAAATTACTGGCTCACAGAAGTTTTAAAAAGTAACTTGGAGTAATTCCCTGGTGGTCCAGTGGTTAGGACTCAGCATTCTCACTGCCAGGGTCCCAAGTTTGATTCCTAGTCAGGGAACTAAGATCCCACATGCTGCATGGCATGATCTAAAAAAAAAAGGAAGTCTCATACTCAAAATGCTTTGGGAACCAAGGACCTAGCAGAAGAATGTCAGACTGCAAGCTTCATATGGAAATCTTTTATCACTGCATTTTCTATTAGGTACTTCATAAATATTTGTTGAACCAATAACATGAAATAGTCAAGATTGCAAATGGCCTTCAAGTTGTTCCAGAAATCAAAATGAGAAATTGAGAGACAGCAAATTCTCATGAGGCTGTATGAATAGACAAAATCAAGGCAAATATAAAGAAACAGTAGAGAAAATTTATTCCAATTATTTTAGAATAATGGGTTCTAATCTAAACTGTTCAATAAAAAGTCATCAGCTTACACTGTTCCCTTAAGACCCCACATTGCATGTTTCATTACAAAAGGCCATAAAAACAGAGGGTGTTAACCAGAAAGCACACTGATAACAAGATAAAATTTATGATCTTGCCTTTATTCAAAACCACTCAGGGTCCATAACTAGATATGCTGTGCAGCTTGGGTTTCCCACTCCATAAGGAAGACATATCAGGGTTGGGAGAGGTCCTGAGAAACAAGATCAAAGTTATGAACTAGATGGAAGGGAATCAGCAATTCTGATACTTCTATACACATACACTAGAACTGCACCATTAAAACATGGATGACAATGGTGACAGCCAGCTCTGTCATGGTTGGAGTGGGACTTATAGATAAGCAAGGGGAGGAAGCTAGAGTAACCCATGTTGGTAATGGAATACTTAGAGATAAATATATAGCCTTGGATGTGAACATTAAAAAAGAAAAGGTAAAAAGCATCCATCTCAAGAAACATTAAAGAATAATAAAGTAACGGAAAGAAAGTAAGAGAATTATAAAACAGAAGCTCTACACAGACAAGATCAACAAAGGCAAAATATACTAGAACCATCAAAAAAGTGAAAAGACAACATACAAACCAGGAGAAGATGTTTGCAAATTACATATGTAAGAAGGGTCAGATATCATGAACTTATTTTTAAAAAACTCTTAAAAGTCAATAACAAAGCAAAGGAATTAGGAATGGTAAAGGAGTCCGTATACCCAACTGATGCAGAGTTCCAGAGACTAGCAAGGAGAGATAAGAAAGCCTTCTTAAGTGAACAATGCCAAGTAATAGAGGAAAACAACAGAATGGGACAGACTATCCAATTAAAATAAATTAATTAATTTAAAAAAAGAATGGGACAGACTAGCTATCTCTTCAAGAAAATTGGAGATATCAAGGGAACATTTCATGCAAGGAAAGACACAATAAAGGAAAGAAATGGTAAGGACTTAACAGAAGCAGAAGAGATTAAGGAAAGGTAGCAAGAATATACAGAAGAATTATACAAAAAAGGTCTTAATGACCCAGAAAACCATGACAGTATGGTCACTCACCTAGAGCCAGACATCCTGGAATGTGACGTCAAGTGGATCTTAGGAAGCATTACTACCAACAAAGCTAATTTAGGTGATAGAATTCCAGCTAAGCTATTTAAAATCCTAAAAGATGATGCTGTTCAAGTGCTGCACTGAATATGTCAGCAAATTTGGAAAACTCAGCATTGGTCATAGGACTGGAAATGATCAGTTTTCATTTCAATCCCAGAGAAAGGCAATGCCAAAGGATGTTCAAGTGAAAGTGAAAGTCACTCAGTGAGGACTATACAGTCCATGGAATTATCCAGGCCAGAATACTAGAGTGGGTAGCCTTTCCTTCTCCAGGGGATATTCTCAACTCAGGGATCAAACCCAGGTCTCCCGCGTTGCAGGCAGATTCTTTACCAGCTGAGCCACAAGGGAAGCCCAAGAATGTTCAAACTACTGTACCAGTGAGTACTTCACATGCTACCAAGGTAATGCTTAAAATTCTTCAAGCTAGGCTTCAACAGTATGTGAACTGAGAAATTCCAGATGAACAAGCTATGTTTTGAAGAGGCAGAGGAACCAGAGATCAAATTGCCAACATTCGTTGAAGCATAGAGAAAACAAGAGAATTCCACAAAAACATCTCCTTCTGCTTCATTGACTATGCTAAAGCCTTTGACTGTGTGGATCACAGCAAACTGGAAAATTCTCAAAGAGATGGGAATACAGGACTACCTTACTGTCTCCTGAGAAACCTGTATGCAGGTCAAGATGCAACCATTAGAACTAGACATGGAACAGCTAACTGGTTCAAAATGGGAAAAGCAGTATGACAAGGCTGCAAATTGTCAACCTGATTTTTTAACTTTTATGCAGAGTACATCATGCAAAATGCTGGGCTGGATGAATCACAAGTTGGAATCAAGATTGCCTGGAGAAATATGAACTAACATCATATATGCAGATGATGGCAGAAAGCAAAGAGAAACTAAAGAGCCTCTTAATGAAGGTGAAAGAGGAGAGTGAAAAGGCTGGCTTAAAACTCAATATTAAAAAACTAAGACCATGGCATCCAGTCCCATCACTCACTTCATGGCAAATATATGGAGAAAAATTGGAAGCAGTGACATATTTTATTTTCTTGGGTTTCAAAATCACTGTGGATGGTGATTGTAGCTATGAAATTAAAAAACACTTGCTCCTTGGAAGGAAAACTATGACAAAGCTAGACAGCATATTAAAAAGCAGACATATCACTTTTCAAACAAAGGTCCATATAGTCAAAGCTATGGTTTTTCCCATAGTCATGTATGGATGTGAGAAATCAACCATAAAGAAGGCTGAGCCTCGAAGAATTGGTGTCCTGAAAATGTGGAGATGGAGAAGATACTTGAGAGTCTCTTGGACTGCAAGGGGATCAAACCAGTCAATCCTAAAGGAAATCAACCCCGAATATTCATTGGAAGGACTGATTCTGAAGCTGAAGTTCCAATGCTTTGGCCACCTGATGCAAAGAGACAACTCACTGGAAAATATCTTGATGCTGGGAAAGACTGAAGGCAAAAGGAAAAGATGGTGGCAGAGGATGATATAGTTAGATAGCATCACTGACTCAATGGATCTGAATTTGAACAAACCCCAGGAGATAGTAGAAGGATAGGGAAGCCTGGCATGCTGCAGTCTATGGTGTTGCAAAGAGTCAGATATGACTTAGCAACTCAACAACAACAACAACAAAGGATCTGAACAGAGATTTCTCCAAAGAAGCTATATGAATGGTTAGTAGCATTCATGAATAGAAGCTCCACACCATTAGTCAAGATGTGCTTAGTCACTCAGTCGTGTCTGACTTGGAGACACCATGCACTGTAGCTCACCAGGCTCCTCTGTCCATGGGAATTCTCCAAGCAAAAATACTGGAGTGGGTTGCCATGCCCTACTCCAGGGGATCTTTTCTTTTCTTTTTTTTTTTAATTTACTTTTTTATTAGTTTTGCCATACAATGACATGTTATCGCCATGGGTTTACATATGCTCCCCCTCCAGAACCCCCCTCCCTCCTCCCTCCCTCCTCCCTCCCCCCGGGAAATCTCGATGCACCAGCCCCGAGCATCAATCCTGGGCTGGCGATTGATTACACATATGATAATTAACATGTTTCAATGCCATTCTCCCTTATCATCCCACCCTTGCCCTCATCCACAGAGTTCACGAGTCTGTTCAAAAATATGGAACGCTTCACGAATTTGCGTGTCATCCTTGCGCAGGGGCCATGCTAATCTTCTCTGTATCATTCCAATTTTTTAGTATATGTGCTGCCGAAGCGAGCACTCCAGGGGATCTTTTCAACCCAAGGATCCAACCCAGGTCTCCTGCACTGCAGGCAGATTCCTTACCATCTGAGCCAACAGGGAAGGCCATTAGTCAAGAGGCAGATGCAAATCAAAACTATGATGAGTTAACATTTCACATCCATTAGGATGTCTATTACAACAAATATAAGTAGTTGATGAAGATACAGAAAAACAGGAGCCAATGTCAATTGCTGGGTGAGACTTTTGAAATCAGTTTTGCAGATTGTCAACATGTTAAACATACAGTGTCTGTAGGATCCAACAGTTCAACTCCCCTAGGTCACTACCTCAAAGAATTGAAAACATGTCCACATAAAAACGTGTACATGAAAGTTCAGTTAGCTACTATTCAAAATAGACAAAAATGAAACAACTCAAATTCCATTAACTGATTAGCGAATAAATAAAATAAGCATGTCTACACAGTGGAATACAGTTGACCCTTGAACAATGTGAGGGTTAGAGGTGCTGACCCTCTGAGCAGTTAAAAATCTGCACATAACTTTACAGTCCACCTTCCATACCCACAGGTCCGGAGCCACAGATTCAACCAACCGTGGAACATTAGTACTGTATGTACTATTTTAAAAATCTGCATATAAGTGGACTAGAGCAGTTCAAACCTATGTTGTTCAAGGATCACCTATAGCACTAGGTAATAAAAAAGGAGTGAAGTAGTGATACTTGCTACACCAGACATAAACCTCAAAAAAACTTGCTGAGTAAAAATAGCCAGACAAAAAAAAACACATATTGTATAATTCCAGTTACATTAAATGTCCAGAATATGCATATCTATAGAGATACAAAGTAGACTGATGGTTAGCAAGGGTGGGTACATATGTGGATGGGAAATGGGAAGAGGCAGATCACTGGGCATTCTTTTGGGGAAGTGATGGAGAGTTGAAAATTAGATTGTGGAAAACAGCTGCACAACTCTACTAATATACTAAAGATCACTGACTAGTGTAATTATATCAGGCCAATTTCATGGTACTGAAGTGAAGTGTTAGTTGCCCAGTCATGTCTGACTCTTTGCAATCCCATGGATTGTAGCCCAGCAGGCTCCTCTGTCCATGGAATTCTCTAGGCAAGAATACTGGAGTGGGTAGCCATTTCCCTCTCCAGGGGATCTTCCAGAGCCAGGGATTGAACCTGGGTCTCCTGCATCACAGGCAGATTCTTTACTGTCTGAGCCACCAGGGAGGGACCATGTACTTAAACCATATATCAATATAGCTATTGATGTAGCTTTAGACATGAGTGTGCACATGGCTACTGTGTGTAGACAGTCTCATAAATTTTATCCATACATACATTTGCGTAGCTACCACGAAAATCAAAACATCTGACTCTTCCATCAAGACCAAGGAACTTGCTGGATATAATTCCCAAGGACTGACCTTTACAGTCATACCCCACTATCGCCTCTGCTCTGGCAACCTCTGATTTGTTCTCTACCCTTATAATGTGATCATTTCACAAATGATATATAAATGGAACACTACAGCATTAAATTGACTTCTAAACTCTCCAACTCCTCCCCATAAAAAATTATAGCTCAGCCCCAAATACTCTCCAGCTAGTTCTCTTTCACCTCCTGTTTACAGCCGGACATACTTTCTGTGTTGGTAGTTTCTACACACCTCATAGCTTATCAGTTTTCATCCGACATTTCTGACCATTCTTACATTTCAATTGTAGACTCATCTTTCCTCTGTCTACCTGGTCATGAAATGTTATAGCTCCTAAAAGCTCAATTCTTCTTTTTTTTTTTAATTTATTTTTGGCTGTGCTGGGCCTTGATTGCAGCGAGCAGGGGCTACTCTCTAGTTGCAGTGCGTGGTCTTCTCACTGTGATGACTTCTCTTGTTGCAGAGCACAAGCTCTAGGCACATGGGCTTCAATAGTTGTGGCACATAGGCTTAGTTGCTGCAAGGCATGTGGAATATTCCTGGACCAGGAATCAAACCACTGGACTTTAACCACTGGACCACCGGTGAAATCCAAGCCTCAGTTCTGCACCTTCCTCATTTAACATTTTCCCCCTAAGGGATCATCCACACTCATGACTCTGGAACACAGTGACTCTCATACGAGCAGACCTGGTCCAGGAAGCCATATCTGTAGAACTAACTGCCTTTTACACATGTACATTAGGGTGTCCTAAAGACACCTGAAGCCGAGTATGTCCAAAATCCAACTCCACACATCTCATCCATGCCCAAAGCTTCAAAGTCCACCATGACACTCCCATTACCTTGGACACCACCCTTTCTCTCACTACCCCATATTCAAGTCAAATCTCTCACTTTTACCTTTTAAGTCTGTCCCATAACCACCCCATTCTACAACCCCGACCCAGGCTACCATCATCTCCCTCTGGACTACTGTCATGGCCCCTTCAAGGGTCACTCTACATTCACTCTGTTCTTTCCACTATGGTCAGAATGACATATTTAAAATGAAAATTCCAAAAAACCCTCATCCTGTGAATCCTTCTCCCACCTCTTAAAAGTGCATCATATCCTCCCATTGCTCCTAGGAGAAAGAACAAAATTCCTAAAACGGCCTCAGAGGTGATGCACAGGGAGCCCAATCACTTCCTTAAGCTCCTTTTGAGCTATGTTTTTTTCTTCCAATATCATTTTCTCAAAGTGCTGATGGATACCTAGAATATACTTCCTGAGGCCGTCTTCACAGATGTAACTCTCCCTATCCTCTTGATGCAGTTCAGTCATCATCTCCACTGGGAAGCCTTCCCCAAAGAAGGTCAAATCCTACTGTTATACACACAGCACCATGTATCTTTCTTTCATGTGACCTATCAAACTTATAACTTCGTGTTTAATTATGAGATTAATTAATATCTGTGTCCCCTAAAAATAGCTGACAGTCACAGGAAGGAAGGAGAAGGAACCCGGCCTGTGTGAGTTTGCCTTGCACCCCTAGATTCTACTACACATGAGGATTTCAATGAATATTATTTGTCAAAAGAATAAATGAATATTCCAGTTACTGGCTCACAATGATTCCTAGAAAACCTTTTTTTTTTTAGTAACCTGGAACTTACACATGCTATTATGCCTTGAGTGTCTTTAGAATAGGTTCATATTTTCTTAGGAACCAGCATGTACCCAAACATAACAGGGGCATTCTGAAAATTAATTATCCTACAGACAGTGGCCCCATTGTGACTAGGTGGCAATAAAGTTTATGGGTTGCAGTTGATATTTCCCCGTAGAATCAAGTTGTAAATGGCAATTAAGTTCTACTTCAGCTCACGAAATCCTATGCATGCCCTGAATAGTCAGCATTTTATTCTCAGGAGCTGTAAAACAGACTGCCCTTTTGACCCATGATATCAGGGTACATCTTAGTTCAGAGTACCCCTAAACTCCAAACTTGAGTGCTCAATACTCTTTCACCTCTGAATCCTTAGTATCTCTTCTGGTGCTAAAGCTTTCTGAGGACCCAGCAAAGCAGTAGGTAAGGTACTAGCAGAAGGAAAATTCCAAAGACAAGATCAACTGGCAGCCAGAGGGAAAAATAAGGGCAATTTACAGAAAAGGAGATGTCACCAGAGACAGGGTTGAGTGAAGTGGACAGGGCTTGGAGAGAGGGGGCCCTGGCAGATAACCATCCAGGGCAAGCAGGGTGTGGGCAAGGCAAGCTTGATAGCTAAATAACTGGGCAATCTGTGAATTAGATGTTCCTGGGACGGTGCACACTATATCCACAAAAATGGTCTTAACATCATGAACTCCACCCCACCCCCACCCCCAACCAAGAGCTCTCAGTTCTTGTACCTTTTATCAGACGAAGACAAACTATCAAAATGATCAATCCTAAATTCAATAGGAAAACAATTTTAAACTGTACCTTTGTTCCAGTCCAGGTAGAAAGGGGCCAAACAGCTCCTTAGAGAGAGAAGAAACAGTGAATTGAAATCTTCTTTTCAATGATGTTCAGAATTTCTAGAGTGGCTGCAGTTTGTAAATCTCAATTTGCTTAGGAGCAGACTTGATTCGATTTCTTTGGAGCCAGAAAACCTTTTCAAAAGCAATTAGGAGAGCACAGCAGGCCAGTCAAACTTCTGGAAGTATGAGCACTCAGCTGATGTGAAATTCAGTTGTTAATATATCTGCCATTATCTGTGTTACTTTCTGGTCCCACCCACACAGCTTAGTTTTGATAAACTCCTCATTCCTTGCCAACACCAGGATGTGAAGTGCAAATACGTGTCAAGTAGAGCGTGGAGGCAGGTGGATATGTTTTATAGACCTAACAGTGGGGTGAAGGAAGTAAACACATTGAAGAAGCATTAATATCCCTCCTGAAACTTCCTTAACTCTTTTGAGAGTGCATCAGCCCATCTCATATGCATAATGTTTTCTCTTGTTTTAATATTTATTTGGCTGCACCAAGTCCTCTTAGCAGCAGGCAGGATCTTTACTTGTGGCATGTGAATTCTTAGTTGCAACATGTGGGATCTAATTTCCTGACCAGGGATTGAACCTGGGCCCCCTGCATTGAGGAGTGTGGAGTTTTAGCCACTGGACCACCAGGGAAATCCCCACAAAATATTTTTAATGTAATAAAAATAATTGCTTCATTAGAAATGGAAAGGTTCTGTGTAGAATATTTCCTACTAGGATGTACACAGCAGAAGGTTGGTATAGAGTGCAGAGGCTGTAAAACATAGAGTGAAGTCCCTACCCTCCTCTGTACAGAGTGGTTACAATTACATATAATGATGCCTTCCCTTCTAGCAGCCAAGAGTGTCGTGAGCAGGAGCCTGCTTTGTAGATAACCCTGTGGTTTAAGGGGCTTCTCTGGTGGCTCAGACAACAAAGAACCCACCTGCAATGCAGGAGACCTGAGTTCAATCCCTGGGTTGGGAAGATCCCCTGGAGAAGGGAATGGCTACCCACTCCAGTATTCTTGCCTGGAGAATTCCTGGGACAGAGGACCCTGGCAAGCTACAGCCCATGAGGTCTCATTCAGAGTCAGAAACAACTGAGTGATTTTCATTTTCTCTTTCTGTGGTTTCAGAGGGCTTCCCAGGGGGCACTAGTGGTAAAGAGCCCACCTGCCAATGTAGGAGACATAGAGATCTGGGTTTGATCCCTGGGTCAGGAAGATCCCCTGGAGAAGGGAATGGCAACCCACTCCAGGATTCTTGCCTGGAGAATCTCATGGACAGAGGAGCCTGGCAAGCTATAGTCCATAGGGTTGCAAAGCCAGACACAACTGAAGCCACTGAATATGACAACCCTTCCCTTAGAACCCCAACCAGTGTCAATTCGGGGTCTAATCCTGGATCTCCTGAGAAATTTGTGGTTCTCTTCTTGGTTCAATGCCCTTTATTTGACAAATACCCTGTCCTTTGGCTGATCACTATTCCATCTCTAGTAAACAGGCTTTATGTAGTTCTTTAAACAAGTACAAAGAAGTGAAGGACACTCTGACGTTTTGTCTGCCCATCAAGTTTTTTGTTGTTTTGTTGTTGTTTAAAACTTTTTATTTTATATTGGAGAATAGCTAATTAAGAATGTTGTGATAATTTCAGGTGGACAGCAAAAGGACTCAGCCATACATATGCATGTATTCATTCTCCTCCATCTTCTCTCCCATCCGGGCTGCCGCATAACATTGAGCAGAGTTCCCTCTGCTATACAGTAGGACCCTGTTGGTTATCCATTTTAAACATGGCAGAGTATACATGTCAATCCAAACTCCCTATCTCTTCCTCCCATTCTTCCCTGCCCTCCTCCATTGCCCGGCAGCCGTTAATTCATTCTCTAAGTCTATGAGTCTGTTTCTGTTTTGTAAATAAGCTCATTTGCATCATTTCTTTCTAGGTTCTGCATGTAAGGAATGTCATATAATATTTCTCTTTCTCTTTCTGACTTACTTCACTCAGCATGACAATCTCTAGGTTCATCCATGTCACTGCATGCTAAGTCGCTTCAGTCATGTCTGACTCTTTGCAACCCTAGGGACTGCACCCCACCAGGCTTCTCTGTCCATGGGATTCTCCAGGCAAGAATACTGGAGTGGGTTGCCATGCCTTCCTCCAGGGGATCTTCCCAACCCAGGAATCAAACCCGCATTTCTTATGTCTCCTGCTTTGGCAGAGGGTTCTTTATCACTAGGGCCATCTAGGAAGCCCGCATGTTGCTGCAAATGGCATTATTTAATTCTTCTTAATGACTAATATTCCACTGTGTGTGTGTGTGTGTGTATATATGTGTGTGTGTGTGTGAAAGTGAAAAGCGAAAGTGAAAGTGGCTCAGTCATGTCCGACTCTTTGTGAACCCATGGACTGTACAGTGCATGGAATTATCTGGGACAGAATACTGGAGTGGGTAGCCTTTCCCTTCTCCAGGAGATCTTCCCAACCCAGGGATCAAACCGAGGTCCCCTGCATTGCAGGCGGACTCTACCAGTTGAGCCACAAGGGAAGCCCAAGAATACTGGAATGGGTAGCCTATCCCACTCCATATATACCTCTTCTTTACCCATTCCTCTGTCAATGCTTCCCATCTTGTTTTAAAAACTCATATCATGTCCTTCTCCTTCATAAAAATCACCTACTCCACTTCTCACAGATTTATACTTTCTTCTGAATTCCTAAGGAATTCTGTACCTCACAATTTGCACTTTTGCAAACAGTAATACAAGTTCTCTAAATATTTCCTTTGTGTTAGTCTTGTCTATTAGATTGTAAGCTAATGGAGCACAGAGACTGTGACTTAGGACTTGTATTCAAAACAGTGCTTACAATAATGTATAAGCAAACTCAGTAGCAAATTCTCTGTAAAGTAGCAAGAGGCCAGTTTTAACCACACCTCTTGCAGTTGGATAAATGTCTCTTAATAGGATAAGGGAAGAAAGGGCTTCTACACAAGGAAATTCTTTTAGTTAAGACCTCATCCTGAAAGTATTATTTTCTTTCCCAAATCAAGAAGGTCTCTCAAATTCTTTCTTCTCTTGTTCTAGAAGACATCTCATGATATTGTTTTGAACTGAGATATAGTAAGATGCACTGATCTTGAATGTACATAGGTATATACCCATGTAACAACCTCCACATCGAGGTATAGAACATTTCTAGTACTCCAGCAAACTCCACTCAATTCTAGTACTCTACTACTCCGGTCAATACCCACTCAAACAGTAACCACTCTCCTAACCTCTATGAGTGTACATAAGCACTCATCTCTGGAGTGGCATTTCTGGGTCAAATAGTACATATACATTAAATTTTGGTAGACACTATCAACCAATTTCCCAATGAAGCTGAAGCAGTTTACACTCCCGGTAGCAAATGAAAAATAATTCCTGTTGCACTATCACAACTTTTTGCATCAGACATTGTTGCAGCTTTTTTTAGTGTATGATTAGGCAATTTTGCCAGTTGCACACTAAGCCGCTATGAACCCTTGTGATTGGTTTACAAGCCCTAACATAACCATATGGTCAACTCAAGTCACCTGGCACCCAGAGGTACAATAGAAGGAATAGATGCATGACAAATCAGGTAAGGGGACAGATGGTAATGAGTCTGTTATGTACTCCTGGCCACTAGTGATTCAGATATCTGAGAGAAGAGCGATAGCTAGTTCATGTATAATAGCACCTTCTAGCGTTCATGCTTTATTGCTGGAGGCTGTACGGTTGTAAATTTTTTACATGCTTAATAAATTCTCTATAAGCCTCACTTATGAAAAAGAAGCAGGAAACCACCAGAAGAAACTGAAACATCACATGCACAATTGCTGAGGGAAACCACACCAACTGCCAAGAGGAAATTAGACTGTTTAGAAATAAACGAAATCAAGAATGGGGGGGGGAAGTCAGCTATCAGAAAAAATGACAAATTGAGCAATTAAAGCAAAGATATCTCTACCTAAGATGGATTTTGTAACAGAAACAAGAAAGGACTTACACCTTTTTCATTAGTATGTTGAGGCACAAAATTGTCAGTTTAATAGCAGTGTCAACTTAAAAAACATTCACGACCTTAAAGTTGAAAGGTAGACTTTCTTCAATGAGAATTTTTAGGATTTCAAGCCCAGGAGGCACCTTCTCAAGTAACCCTAAGAGAACTGCTCTGAGGAAGTGACGGGGGAATCGGATTATACAGAAGCTTTGCAACAAAGATGTGGTAGTCCAAACATCGAAAGATATTGTTAATGAAAGGAAAACCAAATATCTCAAGTTGAGGAATTTAGCACTTTTCTATGTATGGGAAGGTGCAAGAGTCTGGGCTTACTGAAATCATTCCTCTGGTATGTACCTCACCCATCTGGAGCCAGTATCTTGTGTTTTCATATCCTGAGTCTCCTCAGGGCTCACCAGCTTACCATCAGTGGTGGCTACTATGGCTAATGACTGTAACATCCTATGTTTACTGACGTGGCAGGAAATATTCCATGTATCAGCAGGAACCTGAATTCAATCCACTGAATCGTCTTAAGGAGAGAACAGATTTGTTGTATTGTATTGTCTTATTCAGTCACTAAGTCATGACTGAGTAACTGAATGACTGAACAACAACAAAAACTCAGTCATTAAGTCATCTCTGACTCTCTGCAACCCCACGGACTGCAGCACAACAGGCTCCTCTGTCCTCCTCTGTCTCCTGGAGTTTGCTCAAATTCCGATTCATTGAGTCAACCCCACGGACTGCAGCACAACAGGCTCCTCTGTCCTCCACTATCTCCTGGAGTTTGCTCAAATTCCGATTCATTGAGTCAGTTATGCTATCCAACCATCACATCCTCTGTCACCACCTTCTCCTCCTGCCTTCAATCTTTGCCAGCATCAAGGTCTTTTCCAGTGAGCCAGCTCTTCCCATCAGGTGACCAAAGTATTAGAGCTTTAGCTTCAGCATTGGTCCTTCCAGTGAATATTCAGGGTTTATTTCCTTTAGGATTGATTGGTTTGAGCTCCTTGCAGTCCAAGGAGGTCTCAACAGAGTCTGCTCCAGCACCACAGTTCAAAGGCATCACTTTTTCAGTGCTCAAGCTTTCATTTTGGTCCAACTCTCACATCCGTACATGACTACTGGGAAATCCATAGCTTTGACTAGATGGACCTTTGTCAGTAAAGTGGTGTCTCTGTTTTTAAATATGCTATCTAGATTTGTCATAGCTTTCCTTCCAAGGAGCAAGCGTCTTTGAATTTCATAGCTGCAGTCACCATCCACAGTGATTTTGGAGCCTAAGAAAATAAAGTCTGTCACTGCTTCCACTTTCCCTCCCATCTATTTGTCATGAGGTGATGGGACTGGATGCCATGATCCTAGTTTTTTAACATTGAGTTTTAAGCCAGCTTTTTCACTCTCCTCTTTCACTTTCATTAAAGGGTCTTTAGTTCCTCTTCCCTTTCTGCCATTCAGTTCAGTTCAGTTCAGTTGCTCAGGCGTGTCCGACTCTGCAACTCCATGGACAGCAGCACACCAGGCTTCCCTGTCCATCACCAACTCCCGGAGCCTACTCAAACTCATGTCCATCGTGTCAATGATGCCATCCAACCAACTCATTCTCTGTCATCCCCTTCTCCTGCCCCCCTCAATCTTTCCCAGCATCAGGGTCTTTTCCAATGAGTCAGTTCTTCACATCAGGTGACCAAAGTATTGGAGTTTCAACTTCAGCATCAGTCTTTCCAATGAATATTCAGGACTGATTTCCTTTAGGATGGGCTGGTTGGATCTCCTTGCAGTCCAAGGGACTCTCAAGAGTCTTCTCCAAACCACAGTTCAAAAGCATCAATCTGCATATCTGATGTGATAGTTCTCCTGGCAATCTGGATCCCAGCTTGTGATTCATCCAGTCCTGCATTTCACATGATATACTCTGCATAGAAGTTAAATAATCAGAGTGATAATATACAGCTTTCTCATAATCCTTTCCCAATTTTGAGCCAATCAGCTGTTCCATGTCCTGTTCTAACTGTTGCTTCTTGACCCACATACAGGTTTCTCAAGAGACAGGTAAGGTGGTCTTATACTCCCATCTTTTTAAGAATTTTCCACAGTTTGTTGTGATCCGCAGTCAAAGCCTTTAACATTGTCAATGAAGCAGAAGTAGAGGGTTTTGGGGAACTCCCTTGCTCTTTCTACAATCCAACAAATGTTGGAAATTTGATCTTTGGCTCCTCTGCCTTTTCTAAATTCAGCTTGTACATTTGGAAGTTCTCAGTTTATGTACTGTGGAAGCCTAGCTTGAAGGATTTTGAGCATTACTTTGGCAGCACGTGAAATGAGCACAACTCATTTGATAATCTGAATATGGTAGTTTGAACATTCTTTGGCATTGCCTTTCTTTAGGATTGAAATGAAAACTGACCTTTTCCAGTCCTGTGGCCACTGCTGGGTTTTCCAAATTTGCTGACATAGTGAGTGCAACACTTTAACAGATCATCTTTTAAGGATTTTAAATAGCTCAGCTGGAATTCCATCACCTCTGCTAGCTTTGTTGGTAGTAATGCTGTAATGCTTCCTAAGGCCCACTTGACTTCACACTCCAGGATGTCTGGTCCTAGATAAGTGACCACACCACCGTGGTTATCTAGGTCATTGAGACCTTTTTTGTATAGTTCTTCTGTGTTTTCTTGCCACCTCTTCTTAATCTCTTCTGCTTCTGTTAACATCCTTATTGTTTCTGTCCTTTATCGTGCCCATCCCTGCAAGAAATGTTCCCCTGATATCTACAGTTTTCTTGAAGAGATTTCTAGTCTTTTCCATTCTATTGTTTTCCCCTATTTCTTTGCACTGTTCACTTATGAAGGATTTCTTATCTCTCCTTGCTATTCTCTGGAACTCTGCATTCAGTTGGATATAGTTTTTCCCTTTCTTGCTTGCTTTTCACTTCTCTTCTTTCCTCAGCTATTTGTAAAGCCTCCTCAGACAACCACCTTGCCTTCTTTCATTTCTTTTCCTTTAGGATGGTTTTGGTCACTGCCTCCTATATAATGTTACAAACCTTGTCCATAGTTTTTCAGGCACTCTGTGCACCAGATCTAATCCCTTGAATCTATTCATCACCTCTACTGTATAATCATAAGGGGTTTGACTTAGGTTTGGCACAGGTTGTAACAGGTTTGGCAACACTTTTTTCACTTATGTATTGACAGAGAAACAAAGGAAACTAGGATACAAAAGAAAGAAATTCTTCTGCTGTGTTATTTTGGAGAAGGCTCAGATTCCTTAAAAGAAAAGTAATTCTATTTTTTTCTCAATGAAAAAATAATACACTTATTGGAGAAAATTCAGAAATGACAGATAAACAAAAATAAAATTAAAGCCACCTATAATTTCACAAAGTTAAATGACATTAATATTCTGACATATATTATTTTCTCTTTCTATGTGTTGATATATATCTACATATGTATATAAGTATATGAATGTATGTGTATACATATGTATTTCTACATACAATAAGAAAGATCATATCACTTACACTATTTGTAACCTGATTTTTTTCCTAACACTATATCCTGAACATTGTGCTATATCATTAAATGATTTTCCCCAATTAAAAAAAAGAAAGAAGCTCTTAAACTAGCACAAACAGGTGAAAATGGGTGGTAATAAGAGAGACAGGATGGTGGGGGTCTTCCGGAGGACATGACCACCAGTTGACCCCTGAGCTGGATGGGCAACAGGAAGTTCACAGCCCCTTTGCCACCTTAAATATACATTTTCCCACCGTTCCCACAGTGAGAGCTGTTCCAAGTCTGTAACCTCAAGAGAGTAGAGTGTTGAGACCATCCGGACTGAATACATGACTGAACCCAGTCAAATTGGTTCGATGAAAAACCCCTGTAACAGAACACTCTATTCCCCAAAGAAGCCCTCCAGTGTTCTGTAGTGGAAGATTCATAATCTCCTGGCATTCACTTACACAATACCCTTTGTCTCTATACATACTTTAAATTTCTGGTGGGCAGGTTCAGAGACCTACTCATCAGGTATGGAATTGGAAATTAGACATTTTATTCAACCTCCAAGGACAGGGTGACATTCAGAAAGATGAGTAAATGAAATAGGTATGAAAAAGGGAGGGGGCAATAAGAGAACAAAAAATTCAAAAATAAATAAAACCATGAGTGTTCAAACAAAACAAAATCAGCAGTGGCCTTAAGTAGCAGCATAATATGTCAAAAACTATATCTAAAATCTGTGAGAGAGGAAATCAATTTAAGGAATCTAAAATAACAACAACAGAGAAAAGAGCAAAAGGAAATGAGAAAGTGAGAGAAAAAAGATATGAAAAACAAAATAACAGGAAGAAAAACCAATGATAACTAATTTCTGTATAACAGGAATTCCAGAAGGAGAAAAGACAATAAATGAAGATGAAATAATCAAGGAAAGAATAGAAATTTTCTGAGTTGAAGAAAAAGTTGATTTTATATTTAAAGAATCTAACGATTTCAGGAATACTGAAAAAAGGCATCCTATAGATAATCTGATGAAATTTACAAACGATAAAAAAAAATACTTAAAACCCACAAGCTTCCACACCATGTCCCTACCCTACCCTACTCCCTCCACCAAAAGTCACCCCCAAGTTAAGAACCTGACAAGGGAAAAGAAACCTGCTAACATCCATCCTTTCATTTGTAAACTGAATGCCAGGGAACCACCTGGAAGCATACTGACAAAATTCTGAGGGAGAATTCTACAGCCTATCTATAATCCAAGCAAGGCTATAAAACAGAGATTTTTCAGACTTACAACGACCTAGAATATTCACTTTTTAACTGTGCCTTCAGAAAATCAGTTCCACAGTACCCTAGTTCTCACAGCCTCAAACTCTTTGGTAAAAATCTCCTTTAACAGAACACTCTGTTTCCGAAAAAAGACCTACAGCCTTCTCTAGTGGAAGATTCGTTATCTCCCCGAGCTCACCCACACAACACCCTTTGTCTCTGGCCTCTAGTCACTGTCCCAACAAAAGCCATCCTGGGATGTCCCTGGTGGTCCAGCTAAGACTCTCCGCTCCCAGTACAGGAAGCCCAGGTTCTATCCCTGGCCTGGGAACGAGACCGTACATGCCAAAACAAAGCGTTTGCATGCTGCAACTACAGACCTTGTGTGCCACAAAGCCAAATAAATAAATGAATGTTCAAAACAAAACAAAAAAACACCTCGCTGAAATGATGACATGTTTCACCAACTATCCTCTCTCTCTTTTCCCCCATCTGCCAAGTTTCTTGTTCCCCTTCTTTCTCCTCTCAGTTCTCTAACTTTATTCTTCCCCCATGCCATCTGGCTTTTCCCACCAATCCACTAGGACAAAGGCCATCAGTAGCTTCCACACTTTGAAGGGTAATGAGCAGTTGTCAGTCCTTATTTCATTGTTACCTTGACCTCATTATTACACCCGGTACTGCTGCCCACCCCCTTCTGGAAACTTTACTATCCTCTGGAAATCTGAGAATGAAATACATTCTCTCCTGGGTCTCCAATACGCTCTGTTTTTGTTTCATTCTAGCTCTCTTTGGTTTGGTATGTTTTTCTCCTTCTTTTCTACCTGACCTTCAATGCCTCTGTTTTCCAGGCTCCCTTACCTTACTGACCTCATTACAGAGACTGTCTGTCTCACTCATCTGTTTACAGACAGCAAAACCTTCTCAAATAGAAGGGGAGATTTGCTGTGAGGATCCAGCAAATCTCAAAGAACCCTTCTTCTCATGTCAGGACAGGGGAAAACACATGTGCCACTTCTTCTTGTGTTTCCATGGCACACGAGAGAAGGGAAAAAGACTAATCTAAACAACACTGGCATTTACAGGATCAAGTTCATGAGTGGGCAAGACCACCGAGGAATGGGCCAGTGACGAGGGGAGGCCTGGGGTCCTTTTCTAGCCTACTGGCTGAACTCAGAATCCCCTCCGCAAGACCAGCAATATCTCCGCAGACACACTGGGACGTGCTGGTTCTCTAGCAGAAATCCAGGATTCCAGACCAAAGACTCTGCATAAGCCTCTGTCCTCAGACATGTGCTGCATCTGGCTTTTATCAAAAAAGTCTGTACTGGGATTTATAGAGTTCTTGTACTGAGTAATAACATCATTCTTTCTCCCCATTTGCAAGGAGGTCTTTATGTGTATGCCCCATTTGCTAGAACCTAAAGAACTCTCTCCCCGAATAGTATCAGTGAAACTTGAATTCATTCTAAGACTGTGAGCATTCTAGATTATGAGCTCCAAAAGTCAAGCAATATCTTCTTATTTCTCATATATGGCAAGAAGAACCTAGGCCAGGGGCACCCTGTAAATTTTAATAATACTGGTTCAACAAACAGATCCTCAGCATATTCCCTTCTTACAAGTATTAACTAGTTTGCTTCTGTAACCAAATCCATATGTCTTTTTCATCCTGCTTCCATTTTCCCTTCCTACAAAACACTAAAGTACCATTTTCATGTCCTTTTCTCATTCCTGGGAGAAAGTCACATAAATATCAAACATTTTGAAATTTCAGGAAAACAAATAAATATGGGATAACATTTGCTCATCAATGTTAATGGCATCCCTGCCAGTACAAAAGAATCGTTCTAATGTAATTGTTTCACTTGAATTAGTTTAACGTCTCAATTTGTACAAGATGTAAGAGAAAATGGATGGAGGAACATTAGAGGTCAGCTGTTTGCTGTTCTGTTCATGGTCTGAGCAAACAGTTATATCCCAGTGGTGAAAACAGGACTCCAAAGGAGCAAGCATTGTTGCTTTTCCTATAGATTCCTGTGCAACCCTGCTGTTGGACTGTTCTTTTCTGGACCAAGGAGAAAACCAAGACGGAGGGAGTTAATTTTTTAGCTATTCTTGATTTGTATGTTATAGGTTGCTCTTGATCTCCCCTTGATTAATTTCAGCTGAGGCCTTCCCATCAGCTATAAACCCAAATTATTAGCCTCACAATTGGCCAGATAACTCTGCCATTCCACAGCTCTTGGTCGTTTAAAAAATTCTATTTCAGAAGCCCACTCTCAAGGTGATCCCAATCCTTTAAGCGTCAAGGCGTTTAGTTCATACCCTTCAAGGAAAATATCTATGGTCTTCCTACCACAAAGAACTCACAGTTCAGCTACACATGCACAGGGCAACTTTGGGTGGTGAACCTTAGACTGAGTGCTGGAGATAGAAAATCAAGGAAGTGGAATTCCCTGGCAATCCAGTGGTTAAGACTCCCCGCTTTCACTGTTGAGGGCACGGTTCAATCCCTGGTCAGGGAACTAAGATCCCACTAAATGCAGCCAAAAAAAGAAACAAACAAAGAAGGTACATTCCCTGATTTTCAGGAGTTCACACCTTAGTGAAGAGACAGACATCTAATCGGGAAATGTCAGCAAAATTTGACAAGTGACCAACTCCTCCTTGGCCCCAGAATTCCACCTGCAATCCATAATCCAAGGAACCAAGGGGAACTAAGATGGCGGAGGAATAGGACGGGGAGACCACTCTCTCCCCAATAAATACACCAAAAGAACATTTAAAAACCGAGCAAACTCCATAAAACAACATCTGAATGCTGGCAGAGGACATCAGGCATCTGGAAAGGCAGCCCATTGCCGACGAAAGAAGGTAGGACATAATCCAAGGAACCTTTGGCTTTGACCCTTTAGCTCCTAACCCTTACACTCTCCTCTCTACCTATTTTAACATTTATGTATACACAGGACTTCCCTGATGGCTCAAGTGTTAAGAAATCCCAATGCAATTCCTGGGTTGGGACAATCAATCCCCTGGAGAAGGAAATGGCAACCCACTCCAGTATTCTTGCCTGAAAACTCCCGTGGACAGAGGAGCCTGGTGGGCTATGGTCCATAGGGCTGCAAAGAGTCAGATACAACTGAGCACAAGCACATACATACATACGTATATGCAAGCCTCTCCTAGTTTGAAAAGTATTCATTCTTAACTCACCAGTATCTCCCAGCAATGATTCTTTCTCTTCACTTTCACAGCCGAAACAGTGGAAAATAGTAGTCACTCACTGTTCCTGATCCTCCTTTCTCTACTTTCCATTGACCCTTCGAGCCACCCCATATGAATTTAACCTCCTTCACTCCACCTTAAGGCAGCAATATCTTCCACATCGCGAAATCCAAACAATGCTTTTCAGTCATCCCTTTACTGGATATCTCAGCTCCAATTGGCAATGTTTTCCTTTTTGAAACACGCTGCTCTCCGTTTGGTCCTCACAGAATCACTCTTGCCTCTTTGTCTTCCCTCCTCTCTCAATTTCTGAGAAACACCAAAGCCTGTCACCTCCAAATAAACAGAGTGCCCTGGTCCAAACCAATATCATTCTTATCCAGCTGCAGCAGGAACATCCTAACTAAGCTTTCTGCCACTTCTCTTGCCAACCTGCCTTCAACTTACTTAATACATTACAGCCAAAAGAGCTTTGTAAATGTCAGATTTAATCCTATCTCTTTTCTGCTCAATGATTTCCAACTTCCTTGAGGCTAGAGTCCAAAATACTTAGTATGACTAACAACTTGCATCCTGATCAGACTTGCGCCTGCCTCTCCAGTCTCTTCTCCTACCGCTCTCTTCCCTCTCTCCACTCTGGCCAGTTTAACCTTACTGTTCTTCTAATGTTCAATAGACATTTTCCCTTTCAACTGTTCCTTCTGCTTGAATGTCCTCCTTCATCATCTTTGCCTAACTACAACTCAGATTTCACTTTAAATGTCACTTCGTCTAGAAATTTCTGATACAGATTCCGTTCAAACCCCATATTATATCCTACAGTGGGATTTCCCTGGTGGTCCAGGGATTAAGTATCCCCTGCCTGCAGGGGACATGGGTTTCATCCCTGACTGGGGAAGATCCCACATGACTTAGTGCAACCAAGCCAGTTCGCTGCAAGAACTGAGCCCACACCCTGCAAATATTGAAGCCTAGAGCCTGTGCTCTGCAACAAGAGAAGCTACCGCCCATGAATGGTAACTGGAGAGCAGCCCCTGCTCCCCACAACCAGAGAACGCCTGCACACAGCAAGGAAGACTCAGCGTAGCACTCCCCAAATTAAATAAATAAATAATATTAAAAAAAAGATCCTATAACATGCAGAACTTTGCATTTCTCCTTAATATCCAGCACACCTACTATTATTTATTCAAAAATCTGTCTTCATCTCTAGACATTAAGCTAAGTGAAAGCAGAGGTCATGCTTGCTGTCCATTGCTATATCCCTAACATCTAGAATGGTCCATATTCTTGAATGAATGAACCAATACACTGACTGCTGTAAAAATAACACAAAGGAAATGAGGGAAATGAGGGCCAGTTCAGTTCAGTCACTTAGTCATGTCCAACTCTTTGCAACCTCATGGACTGCAGCACACCAAGTATCCCTGCCCATCCTCAACTCCCAGAGCTTGCTCAAACTCATGTCCATTGAGTCAGTGATATGTTTTCTTCCTCTGTCATCCCCTTCTCCTTCTGCCTTCAATCTTTCCCAGCAGCAGGGTCTTTTCTAATGAGTCAATTCTTCGCATCAGATGGCCAAACTATTGGAGCTTCAGCTTCAACATCAGTCCTTCCAATGAATATTCAGGACTGATTTCCTTCAGGATTGACAGGTTTGATCTCCTTGCAGTCCAAGGGACTATCAAGAGTCTTCTCTAACACCACAGTTCAAAACCATTAATTCTTCAGCACTCAGCTTCTTTATGGTCCAACTCTCACATCCATACATGCCTACTGGAAAAACTACAGTTTTGACTAGACAGAGCTTTGTCGGCAAAGTAATGTCTCTGCTTTTTAATGTGCTGTCTAGGTTTGTCCTCAGAGGCAAATGAGGGCCAAGACACTTCTAAATCTGTATTACTATAATTTCTAGGGGAAAGTCAGTCAAAACCAGAAGTCACTTCTGATGTCTAGAAAGAGTTGGGTGTTTGTGAAGGGTGAGAATATTTGTGGAAAACATCTAAGGAGAGCAAATGGTTTTAAGAAAACCATTGTTATTCTGAAGTTTTATAATATAAAATACATCTCCAGTGTGGCAATATCCAATAACTGGCCAGTAGTATGGTTCATATCCTGAGGGTATATTTGTTATATTAGATAAACTCAGGGCACATATTTTGAGCTAAATAGATGCATGACAGGACAGACATAAACATGAGTTTCCGGAATGAAAAAAAAAGAATTTCTGGGATGAGACAATTGGCGTTAGTTCATTCCACAAATCCACCAAGCCTGGACCTATTAATAGAATCAAGGAGTTATACAAAAATTTGATCTAGAGAAAAAGAAATCTACAAAAGTTAAAAAATCATAGATACTTAGAGCTGAATGAGACCTTACAGTATCCAGTTGAACCCTCCTGCTCTTCTCCCTCCCATATTGGATGGGGTTAAGTCACTTTCCTACAGTTTGGTGCACAGTTAGTGGCAAATTTGGTAATGGAAACCTAGTTTCTATATCTATGAAACTGAGTTCTTTCTGATTCTTGATTCAAAAAACTCTAATATTATTGAATTTATAAGGCTTCTCCAAACTATGTCCTGAAAAAGGTTTTCTGGAAACCCTTGCCTTCCTCTAACCTGATCCTGGTTCACCAAGTAGCATCCCCTGCATAGAGAGACCTGTTAGGTCACCTCACCACCCATACTGCTGAAAGACTCAAGAGATGGTAAGAGGAGTGACCGAAGAACTCTGAGGAACTCCTTGACATCATGTCATAAAGGAGAACTCAAGGAGTAAGTCCTCTATGGTGTTCTATGACATTGTTCTCATCTTTCTTTTCTGAGTTCTGGGACAATCAGTTTCCTTGCTGTCATAGAATATTTGGAGAACATCTCATGTTTTAAAAACTTATTCAATATGATCGAGCAACTCAGTTCACAGGTATATATCCAAAAAGCAGGGACTCATACAGATACTTGTATACTGATGTTCTTAGCTGCATTATTCACAACAGCCACAAGGTGGAAACTACCCAGGAGTTCATCCACAGATGAGCTGGTAAGTAGAAGGTGGTATATATACAATGCAATATTATTCAGTCATTAAAAAGGAATGAAATGCTGATACATGCTACCACATGGGTGCAACTTGAAATCATTATGCTATGTGAAATAAGCCATACACAAAAGGACACATATTGTACAATTTAACTTAGGTGAAACACCGTAAAGCAGAGGTACCAAAGGCTGGGGGATAGGAAGCTATTGTTTAATGGGTACATAGCTTCTGTTTGAGTTGATGAAAAACATATTGCTTAATGAATACGTAGTTTCTGTTTGGGTTGATGAAAAGGTTCTGGAATAGTAGTGATTGTTACACAACCCTGCAAATGTACTTAATGCCACTGAGTGTACACTTAAAAACAATTAAGATTGTGAATTTTATGTTTTATATGTATTTTACCACAATAAAGAAATTGCTCAATGAAGGTCTCAGTTCCAGTCAAGATGAAATCTAAAATATGTTCAAGCAACCTAAGGAAGGTACAAAAAGAGAAACCAAGAAACAAAAAACAGAGGAAACAAACAAAACAAAAACTAGAATGCAATATACAAGTTCTAACAAGTTAATAATTACCTTAGGGACTTCCTGGAAGTCCACAAATTGGGACTCCATGCTTACACTGTGGGGTGCACAGGTTCAGGGGGCAAGGTTCTATCCCTGGCTGGGGAACTAAGATCCCACAAGCCACGTGGGTGGCACGGCCAAACAAACAAGCAAAAAACACACAAACAAACAAAAAACAATTACCTTAAATATAAGTAGTTCAAATACAGTAATTACAAGACAAATTGGCAAAGGGAATGAAAAGCCATGAATCAACAATATGCTGTCTATAAGAAATTCATTTCAGATACAATACAAGAGAGGTTTCCCTGGTCGCTTGTGGTAGAGAATCTGCTTGCCAAAGCAGGAGATGCAGGTTCGATCCCTCATCTGGGAAGATCTCCTGGAGAAGGAAATGGTAACCCACTCCAGTATTATTGCTTGGGAAATGCCACAGACAGAGGAGTCTAGCAGGCCATATTCCATGGGGTCGCAAGAGCCAGACACAACTTAGGGACTAAACAACTACAATACAGGAAGGTGGAAAATAAAAGGACAGGAAAAGATATACTACTACTTGTTAAACAAAAAGAGCAAGATTTGATTATGTTAATGTTGATTTAACCAGTAATAAATTTTGAGCCACACCTTAAACATTCAACCTGTGGATAAAAGTTAAAACTTAAGGCTAAATGGATTCCTATTCCTATTTTCCAAACAAGCCAACATCAATAAAGCACATTACCTTATTCAGTTTCCCTTTTAATAAAACACCAGGGGTGCCCTCTTCCCACAATGCATCAAGATTGAAACATACTCGGAGGTGGACACACATTCTCTTCCTCTGTTGTGACACCTGGCTTCTGTGCAGCTGAATGCTGCCGTATTGAGCTCTACTAGCCACATGCATGCTGTGCTGGCAGCTGCAGGCTCACCAGAATTGACTGGGTCATCATCACTGTGTGTGCTGGGGAATGGAGCTAGACAGTACTTTAAAGGAGAGTGATGACACAGATCTGCCCTGCTGTTGATCGAGTGAAGGGCAAGTTAATGGAAATCATCTTTTTTTTAAGTTGCAGAACTGTAGCTCTAAGAAGTAGAAGTTTGCATTCAGTTCTCTGAGTTCCCCTTCTTCTTCAAGTTCGAGACCAGAGTTTCTTGAATTGACCCCCTGATCTGATGCACAGGGTCGGGGCATCTAGCACGTAAAGATAAGAGCACTGTTTCTCAGGTCTGAGAACTTAGGCTCCTCCCTCTTGATGCTGTGAAGACTGTGGCTCTGGGTTTTATCTCCATTCCTTCTGAGGCCTGTTTCATTTCTAGTTTCCAAACTGCCTAGAACTGAATTTCTTATGTAAACATGGAGAAACAGGATTTTCCGTTTAAAAAGGGTAGATGTTGTATACTGTAACTATAATTTCCAGGATCAGAAATTCAAGTCAAGTTGTAAGGGAAAATAAAACCCAAAAACCTGATGTATACATCCTTTCAGAACTAAATTGAATGAAGAATATGTGACATTGACTACTACTTAAATACCACTTGCAAGAAATGTGGCTATCCTGTTCAAACGGTTGGGTCTTGTGTCAGATTCGACCTCATTTGTAGCCACTCATCTTCCTGGTGACCATCCTAAGTATTGAGAAACCACCAAGAGAAATATACTAACTTTATGTAGAGTCAGATTTAGGTCAGTAAGGTGAAAGTGAAGTCGCTCAGTCGTGTCCAATTCTTTGCGACCGCATGGACTGTAGCCTACCAGGCTCCTCCATCCATGGGATTTTCCAGGCAAGAGTACTGGAGTGGGGTACCATTAAAGGTCATAATAAATACAAGGAAAATCATTTTTCTTAAGATATTTACTTCCAGGGAAGCTACAATAAATGAAAGATATACGATTAAATAGTTACTAGAACTAGACTCTAGGGAGATAAATGTGTGATCCCCCATTGTCTCAGCAAGTCCAATCTTATATTATATCTTTGGGGGTGTATGTGGCTGAGTCTTTGCTGCCCCATGGACTTAGGCCACCAGGCTCCTCTGGCCATGGGAATTCCTAGGCAAGAATCCTGGAGCGGGTTGCCATGCTCTCCTCCAATGGATCTTCCTGACCCAGGGATCAAACCTGTGTCTCATCTCTTGCATCTCCAGCATTGGCAGATAGGTTCTTTACCACTAGCACCACCTGGGAAGCCCATATTACATTTTTCTGTGTGTGTGTGGGAAATATCTGACCAAGTATCTTCCAGTTTGGAAACTGAAAGAATGAGTTCCCAGGAATTAGGGAAAGTGATACGTTTGTATTTCCGAAGATGGTAGCACCTTCCCACGTGGCTGTTCTCACTAGGTGATGGACATTCCTCTCACTGAGATTTGTGTTCCCTCCGCTGGCATCTGGGTGCGAGCTTGGGACTGCTCCAAACAATGGAGCATATGACAGATTGGTGTGTCGTGCCTTCTGAAGCTGGATCTAAAATCATACAGCTTCCACCTGGCCTGCTCTTTGGAGCCTGTCCTTGGAAGGCAGTCACCACCTTAGGAAGAAGCCTGGGCCACATGAAGGAACCACAGGCAGGTGTCTGGCCACACCACCTGAGGACTCAGGCTCCATCCCTGCCCCAGGTGCTTGAGGGAGTGAGCTTTCCAAGAGCTCTATCTCCCCATCCCACCCCCTCTCAAGTCTTCCAGCTGAGGCTCCAGACAGCACGTTGCAGAATCAAGCTGCCCCTGCCGCTGTGCCCTAACTGAGAATGCCTGACCACAGAGCCTGACCTATAGGTTCTGTGAGCATAATAAATGATTGTTTTCATTACTGGGGAAAAAAGTACTCAAGTGATGCTTAAATTAAATTTCTGTTAGTATAAAAGGAAACATTATAGACCTTGTCAGGCTAGGAGGCTACAGACACACAACAGTAGCCCCACAGAGTCCAGTTAGAGAAAATTTACACAGAAGAAATAAAGCATGTGGAATCCCCCAACTCTCACTGGGGGGACTACCTGGGCCAGGTAGAGACAGTCTGCACCCACCATGGCCAACACGCAGCCAAGAAGGGCTAGCCTCTGAGAGCAGTCTGGATTCACAAAAGAAAGGACTTGACCTCACATCAAAGATGTATCCTCATGACACATTTAAGTTGTTGCAAATATAGGTTGACCTATGGAATACTTGGGTTCTCTCAACAATGGGAAATGAATGACAGGATTTCTAGGTCCAAGAAACAGAATAGGGAGAATGCATGCTGAGGGCCTGGGTCCACACTGAAGGTCAAAGTCTGCATGTGGAAGGCCCTGGAACAATCTTGAAGTGCTTCTGTATACCCAGAATGCTAGCACCAGCCAAAAGCCATGCTACCCCTTTGCAGATGGCTCTGGTGAGCTCAGCCTGGCAGAAGGAGATGGGTACCCAGGCTATCCAGATTTGTCTCCCAACAGATTTAAAGAGAAGAAAGGGAAAATCTCCCTAATCTTCTCCTCTGTCCTCCTCTCATCAATTAAAGCAAGATTGAGTTATTTCTCACTCTTCAGTTAGACACAATTTTAAAGATGAATATTATTCACTGTTGATGAGCATATTGGGAAAGGTGTATGCACATAATACTCACAGGGGTATAAACTGGTAGCTTTGGGGGGAAATTTGACAGTATCTAGCAAATTTTAAACGTGAGTATCCTTTGATTCAGCAGTTCTACTTCAAGTATGATCTTTTTTTTAAGAAGTGCTTTAGCATTTGTACAAAGAAAATGTAGAAACAAAATATTAAAAATACCAATAGAGGAATGAGCAAATAAATTAGGGCACATCCTTCTGTGAATATGGCAATTAGACATAAAGTAGATTTATGGGTGGGGCTTCCCAGGTGGCCCTAGTGATAAAGAATTTACTTGCCAGCTGAGGAGATGTAAGAGATGTGGGTTTGATCCCTGGGTCAGGAAGATCCCCTGCAGGAGAGCATGGCAACCCACTCCACTATTCTTGCCTGGAGAATCTTAGGGACAAGGAGCCTGGCAGGCTATAGTTCATAGGGTCGCAAAAAGTCAGACACGACTGAAGTGACTTAGCACCCACACGCATGCCAACTTACAGGTATTAACATAAATAGGGCTGTACAACACATTGTTCATTTACTTCTTTTGATTTAGAGTGTGCAAAAAAAATCCTACTTATAATTCAGTTCAGTTCAGTTCAGTTGCTCAGTCATGTCCAACTCTTTGCAACCCCATGGACTGCAACACGCCAGGCCTCCTTGTCCATCACCAGCTCCCAGGGCTTACTCAAATTCATGTCCATTGAGTTGGTGATGCCATCCAACCATCTCAACCTCTGTTATCCACTTCTCCTCCCCTCTTTAATCTTTCCCAGCATCAGGGTCTTTTCCAATAAGTCAGTTCTTCATATCAGGTGGCCAAAGTATTGGAGCTTCAGCTTCAGCATCAGTCCTTCCAATGAATATTCAGGCCTGATTTCCTTTAGAACTGAATTCAGGACTGGTTGGATCTCCTTGCAGTCCAAGGGACTCTCAAGAGTCTTCTCCAACACCACAGTTCAAAAGCATCAAATCTTCAGCACTCAGCTTCCTTTATAGTCCAACTCTTACAATTACTTTGCTTTAAAATTAGTATCCTCTTTATTAATGCTACAAAGTTGCTACACTATTGCTGGGAGTAAATATGTTTGCTCACTACCAGATGAATCCTGGAACATATTGATTACAACTGAATTTCCAGAACCTCTTTCAATCTAGTACATTACAGTTACTCAAGAATTGTTTAATCAGTGAATGAAACAGTCAGGCCAGCAGTGCCAAGGTTCCTCCCAGATCCAGTTACTTCTTGGATTATACCTAGAGAAAAACCTGTTCTTATAAAGTGGTCTTAATAATATCTACCTAAAAGAGCTATCATACTGATAAACAAAATGTGCAAAATTAGGTCCTAAGTTGTAATTTGCTGTACAAATTCCAGGAGCTATTTTGTGGTTGGTCTTCACGGGATAAAAATTACTTCTCTGTCAACTTCAGAGTCACTCTGGGAAGTTGCAGACAGCCTTATTTCAATTGTTTATGTAAGAAGAGGGGAGAGGCATGAAGGAGTAGAAAGAAGGATCAAACAATAAAAACACTGGACAGTTAAGGATGAAGAGGAGGCTGATGGCAAATGCCAAGTCTGAACGCTAGTTATGTTAAAAAAAAAGGAAAAAGTAATGGTAATAGTCAGGAAAGGCTTTATATATGTATACAGTGTTAAGCGCACACTGCATTTAATCCTCATAACCAGGAAACTCTTGAAGTTGAGAGGGGCCCCCAGATATGTTCCATGCCAGTTCTCTCACCTGATTGGTTGGTTTAGTCACTAAGTCATGTTCAACTCTTGTGACTCCATGGACTGTAGCCTGCCAGGCTCCTCTGTCCATGGAATTGCCCAGGCAAGAATACTGGAGTGGATTGCTATTTCCTTCTCCAGTCTCACCTGATTTTTGTTCCTTAATTATGCTTGAAGGGAAACTCCATTGCAGGCTTTTCAAAATTATTGGAGCAGAGAGAGTCTCTCCAAATTTGGTTATGAGCTTCTTAGAGCTGCCATAACTAAGCATGACAAACTAGGTAGCTTAGAATAACAGAAATGTATGCTTTCACAGGTCTAGAAGCCAGAAATCTTAAATCAAGGTATCAACAGGTTGGTTCCTTCTGAGGACCATAGAGGAGAATCTCTTCCTGCCTCTTAGCTTCAGTGCTGGCAATCCTTGACAGTTCCTGGCTCACAGATTGTTACTTCAGTCTCTGCCTCCATCTTTAAGTTACCTTCTTCTCTCTGTTTCTCCTCTTCTTGCCTGTGTGCTTTTATGTTCTTATTAAGATATCTGCCATTGGATTCAGGGTTGGGTCTACCCAGATAATCCAGGATAATCTCACCTTAAAATCTGCACCTTAATTATATCAATAAAAACCCTTTTCCCAAATAAAGTCACATTCAGAGGTTCTGACTAGACCTATCTTTGGATGGTGGGGCAACCAATCAATCCACCACAGCATGCTTATGTGATTTTACTTTTGGAAGAAAGCTTCTAGAAGAGAAATATATTCTAAAGGGAAGTAAAAGCTAAAGTTTTTTTTTTAAGTCACTTTTCCTAGGCAGTTCCTAGTGAACAGATGTAAATGGTTTGCAATACCCTTTTCAAAATCTTGTAGCTTCCTTTTTTTACAATGAGTGCAAGCTAAAAAAGTTACTAAAACAGTTACACATACTAAAGTCTTTCACCCTCCCAACTTCTCTTTATGAAAATCAGTTAAAGAAAACAAATTTTCTCAATTGTAGTGTCCTGAGAAATATAGTTATTTGAGAGGGAAGAATGCATAAATAAGCAGCCTAACAGAGTTTGATGTGCTACCCACCAAATTTAGATTCTCTTTCCAGTGAGGTGGTGAGTTAAGTACCTGAATAGACCCTCCTGCTGAAAACAACTAAAAACAGATAAAACCCCTTAAAAGAGTCAATGAGCTGTCACAGAAGTAAGCACTTCTCAAACCAAGGACTGAGCGAAGACACAGAAATTTGTAGGGATATAGAGGAAGCCCTATCTCCAGCCATTTACCAGACAAGAGGCGAAGGGGAAATGAAGATTCAGTTTTGAAGTCATAGCTTCAAAAGGGCTCAAAAGACACAGCTCAGAGCCTGCTCAACCTGAGGGATCTAATATATCTTCTCCCCAAAAGTTGATATCCCAGTGGGCTAAACCATCAATTTAGAAAAGAGGGGAAAAAAAAAACAACCCAGAACTTGACTTTCATCAATGTTTTCAGCCTGAATTCACATTACCTGGGAGGACTGGAGGAGAATTTAATTTTCAGTGATCCTAGGCTAGAAGTTCTCATAAACCTGGAAGAAGCAAATGAAGACCCTCTCCAGAGGACTGCACGTCTAATCCAACTAAAGACCATTCCTTCAGGTAAAATTCCAAAGCATCGAACAACCTGTAGTACAAAAGAATTCAACATCCAAACCACGATAAGCCAAAGCAACACCATAAAAAGGTCCATAGTAGTATCATTAATTCAATTCTATGAACTGAAACATGTCTCTTCTCATACTTACACATATGTCACCTACGCCTAAAAGAAGCATCAAGCAAATTCTAACCACGAGAACACTGACAGAGGCACACTGACAACAGAAAAAGAATAGTTTAAGCAATACACACTGCCAGAGATAGAAGGATAAACGGTTCAGTTCATCAGAAACCATCTGAGCCTCCAGGGAAGCCCCTTCAGAAATCTTAGTAAGTTTAAATTTGCATGCATTCCTAACAGCCTCCAGAATACTAACAAATTCTAAGGAGTAAACAGCAAGTTCAAAATCCAAACAGACGTGTAAATACTCCCTCGGTAACTGAGAGCATAAGCAGATAAACGTCTTGTAGCAATTAGTCGCGAGTGCGCAGGCGCAGCCGGCGGCGCGCTGAGGACGGCGACGCGCCGGCCGCGAGCGAGCGAGCGAGCGAGGCCTCCTCACCTGTGGCACCTGACGAGGGGTGTGCGGGAGGCGGGCGGCTGCGGAGCGGAGGCGCCCCGGGACGCAGGCACAGCAGGAGTCTGGCTGCACCCGGAGGGGCGGGCGGGAGCGGCACCAGAGTCGAGGGAAGAGAAAATCGGCTCCACCACAGAGAGGCGCCTGGCTGGGAACCGCGTGGGGACAAGGGGTATCTTCTGGGCGCGGCCCAGGCGTCAGGATCTGGTCCTCGGGAACGGTTCCTGCCGTCCCGTTACCTCGGGAAAGGCTCCTCCCCGCCGCGTCACTGACTCCTGACGGCTCGAGGACATCTGGGAGCCTGGCCCGCACCCTCCGCTCAGGCGGACGGTCCGCGGGGCGCTCCCCGCCCCCACTCTCTCTCACCCCGACTCTCGGGGCAGCTCCCACGAGGGGCTTCTTTTCCCTCAAGGGGAGGCAGGAACTTAGCTCCGGGCATGGCTGGTCTTCAGAAAGAATGTTATCCTAATGATGGTACCTGGGCAGCTTCCAGACTCGCTAGAGCCACGGTCAGAACACTGGTAGCCTCCAAAGGTACATGCTGGGGTATGTCGGGGGGGAAAGTTAGTAAGGATGAGCAGGGTTTGAGTAACGCAATTTAGAAACCTGACCTAATGGATGTAGATACCTACATATGGCCAGTGAGCACATGGAAAAGTGCCCAGCATCATTCGTTATCAGAGAAATGTGAATTAAAACCCAAAACGAGTAGGAGATGAAAGTATCAAGAATGATTCATGTAATTCCACTTCTGGTCAAGATGGAATAGTAGGGACCGGGTTTACCCTCTTGTTTGAAACAATCAAAAAATAGAAAATAATGAATATATATATGTACACATGTATACAGATGTGTATATATATCCTCTATAGCATATATAACATGTGATACTTTAGATATTATATATTGTATGCAATGTGTCTATTCATATATAATGCTGCTATATCATGTATAACATATATAAGATGCTACATATTATTTATGATATATAATACATAATTTCATATATTGCCTCTATATGATATGTATAACATGTATCATTTATAACACACTACTCAACAGCTAAAAAATACACATTATTTTCCTGCACATTTGTAACAGTTACCTAGATGATTATACACAGGTTGAATCTCAGCTAGTTTCAAAGGAATAATATTACATACAGAAATAATATTGTGTCCGGTCTTTGACACCCCATGGGCTGTAGCCTGCCAGGATCCTCTGTCCATGGAATTCTCCAGGCAAGAATACTAGAGTGGGTTGCCATTTCCTTCTCCAGAGGATTTTCCTGACCCAGGGATGGAACCTGGGTTTTCTACATTGCGGGCAGATCCTTTACCATCTGAGCCACAAGGGAAGAACCCTGTGCTACCTTGGTCAAAGTGAACCATAATAGATGAGCGAATATTTAGAACTAGGTTCTAATGAAAATATACACAACAAACCTGCAGGATTCATTGAAGCAATATTTAAAGGTAAATGTTGACTGTGGAAAAGAAGAAAGCCTGAAATATAATGACCTAAATATGAATTCCGTAAAGATAGAAAAAGGACTGCAAAATAAACAGGAAAATAAAAGAGAAAGTAAAGAGCAGAATTTAATAAGATATAAAATTAACGTACAATTGAGATAATCTATTCAAAATAATCTATTCAGAAATTAATTCTTTGAAAAGATCGAAACAAAATTCAAAAATATCTAGTAATATTATTGGTCAAGAAAAAAAGAAGACATAAGTCACCATTATAGGTAAGAAAGAGGATATTCTATAGATACTGCAGACATTAAAAAGATAGCATAATATACAAATCTTTGGGGCTCCCCTGATGGCTCAATATTAAAGAATCCTCTGCCAATGCAGGAAACATGAGTTCAATCCCTGGCCCAGGAAGAACCCACATGCCATGGAGCAACTAAGCCCATGTGCCATAACTATTGAGCCTGCACTCCAGAGGCCAGGAACTGCAATTGTTGAGTCCACACACTTCAGTTACTGAAGCCTGCAGGCCCTAGAGCTCATGCCCTGCAACAAAGGAAGCCACCTCAATGAGTAGACTATGCACCACAACTAGAGAGTAGCTCCCAATTGCCACAAGGAAAGAAAAGCCTGCACAACAACAAAGACCCAGCACAGTGAAAAATAAAAAAAAAAAATTATTAAAATCTTTGTACCAATAAATATAAATGTATAGTTCCAATGGATAAAGTCCTAGAATGATATTACATCTAGTATATTCCATCAAAACTTAATTATGAACACTAAAATAGCAAGGGTATAAAGACTCAGTTTTTAAGGTATCATTTCTCCCAACTGATTTGTTGATGCAATAGATTCAATGCATTTCCAATGATAATCTCACTAAGGTTTTGTGTAGGAATTGACAAGTTTATTCTAAGATATATATAGAAATACCAACAACCTAAATAGCCAAAGCGATCTTGAAAAAGAAGAATAAAGTTGGAGGACTTGGACTATTTGACTTCAAAGCCTTTAGTAAAGCTCCAGAATCAAGACTGGTGTTAGTAAAGGATTGAGAGATTAGGTTGATGCAACACAATGGAAGCCATTTGTTATTTTTCAACAAATGGTACTGAAAGAGCTGAGTGCTCATGCGTGCTAAGTAGCTTCAGTCATGTCCAACTCTTTGTGACCCTGTGGACAGAAGCCCTCCAGGCTCCTCTGTCCATGGGATTCTCCAGGCAAGAATACTGGAGTGCCTTGCCATGCCCTGCTTCCAGGGATTGAACTCATGTCTCTTAACATCTCCTGCACTGGGCTGTTTACCACAAGCACCAACTAGGAAGCCCAGAGTGCTCATATGAGGGAAAAAATTAACCTTTATCCCTACCTCACATCATACACAAACATTAATTTGAGGTGAAACATAGACCTAATCTTAATAAACTATGAAAGCACAGAAAATAACTTTATGACTTAGAAGTACACAAAGATTTCTTAGAAATGACACAGAAAGCATATGAAAAAGAAATGAACAAATTAGACTTTATCAAAAAATTTTAAACTTCTGCTTAACAAGATATAGCAAACTCAGTAGCTGTGAGAGAATATTTGCAAAACACATATCTGATGAAAAACATATGTCCATGATATACAACTTAAGAATAAAAAGATAAGGAACCCAATTAAAAAGAAAAAATGGGCAAAAGATTTGAATGGACATTTCATCAGAAAAGATAAATTAAGGGCCATTGAGCACATGAAACAGTGCCTGACATCACAAGTCATTAGAGAAAGGCAAATTAAAACCAAAAATGCATAAGAAATGCATCAAGAATGTCTCATATATTTCCACTTCTGGAAGATGAAGTAATAGGAACCAGATTTATTCTCTTGTTTGAAATGATCAAAAGTAAAGGATAAAATATATGAAAGAACAATAAAATAACAAAGAATGGTGATCTCCAAGAAAGAATAAACAGACAAGGTAAGTCAAATGACTTCTCCAGCATATTGTTCAGAGAATTTTCTGGTCACAGACTTTTCAAAAGTCTCCCAGTGTTGGGGAAACAGCTGTGGGTCTGGAGAGTTTGGGGCAGTTATCACAAACCTTAGCACTTAGAAGGTTTCCAAAAATGTCTGTGGAATTGAGCTGCTAACTCTCAGTAATACATTTCAACAGGTCAGAGTCAACTGCATACCAAGCACTTGGAGCCATTAATGTCCCCTGACCCCCTTCCCCCCACCGCCCCACCCATAGACGAAATGTTGCTTAGGAAAAGTTAAATGTGAACCTCTCTGTAGTCTTCAGATGCTCACCACCATTTCCAACACTGCCCACCCCAGCCCCAACAACTTTCCCCAACCCCCATCCCCACCAGCTTCAATGTGCTTCTCCTAGCCTCTTCAAGGCTTCTCAAGCCATCCCTAAGCCTTGAGGTTTTTCCTTAATGCTGTATGTGTTAGTTGCTCAGTCATGTCTCACTCTTTGCGACCTCATGGGCTGTAGCCCACCAGGCTCCTCTGTCCCACCAGGCTCCTCTGTCCAGTGGGATTTTCCAGGCAAGAACACTACAGTGGGTTGCCATTCCCTTCTCCGGGGTATCTTCCCAACCAAAGGATCAAACCTGAGTCTCCCACATTGCAGGCAGATTCTTTACCATCTGAGTCGGCAGGGAAGCCCAATATGTGATAAGCTATGAATAAAGTGCTTTTACCCCACTGAAACTCTCTCCAACATCCTTCCTCTCTTGGTATAATGTACTTTGTCTGGTAATTGAAATTTCCCGAAGACACATCTTAACCCAAGAAGAGCTGCAGTGGTAGAAATTGCTGCCATTCGCAGACACAAAGAGGAAGAGTTTGGAGCAAGCAAATCCTGACCATGCTCCTTAAACCTCACCTTTTTCCTTTCTGTAGGGTGCATCCCTGAGAAGACTCTTAAATTGAATATTCAGAGCATCTCAAAGAGTATTTCACCAAGATAAAATGCCTAGTGTGTTTGGAGAAGGAATGATAGGAAGCAGGTGAGAATACAGAGATTTCATTCAGCAAATACTAATCGGTTCCTACATACTGGGTGCTGTTCTAGGTTTTGGGGATAAAGCAATGAACAAATGCTTTTGTTCCCTGTAAATTAGTGGCCCTCAAAATTTCCCCACTATAGAAATAGTTTACCCTGGAACTTTGAGTTTATGCTCTCAACAAGATCCCCAGATTATTTTGATTATCAGCTAGTTTGAGGAAACACCATTGAAACAGCAAGTTGAGATGGTCCTTATTAATTAAAAGAAAGCAACCAGTACTATCCCCTGCTGTTGACTTTTAGAAAACAGTTTTGTTAACTATCTGGGTGCTACTCTTTCTTCACACGTTATACATGCATCCTGAACCTGTCTGAGGCAAATATGAAGTGGATGATGTTGGCCGTTAGTGTCCTCCCAGTTTCCCCCCAAACATCCAGAGGTCTCCTGATATGCCCATGACTTGTGCAATCAGGTACCACCTGCAAATTCCCAGTGTTTATTAATCCCCTCATGACCTGACCCTCAATTATATTTGAGACTATAACATGTATCAAGGACTTTTGATAAACCAATGTGTTCTTACTGATTGACACATATTTTACCATGTAATCATAAAAACTACTCTGTACAGTAGGTGTGATTATCTTTGTTTTGTAGATGAAGAAAGTGAGACCCAGGGATAGCATACAACATGACCACTGGTATAAGAGAGAGATCATTTTTCCATCTTAATGAGAATTGCCATCTCTCTACTGTGCCTCCATAATAATGGTTAAGATCCCAAAATTTTAAATTAGGGGGTGGGGGGCAGGATGGGAAGGGACAGGAGGGGAGTTGTGGAAGAAAGAGGAGGTTCAAATCTGCTGTTTCCACTTTATTCATGGAAGGACCTTTACCTCTTTTTTAAAAAAATTTATTAGTTTTTAATTGAAGGATAATTGCTTTACAATATTGTATCGGTTGCTCCCAAATAGCAACATGAATCAGCCATAGGTATACCTATGTCCAGGACCTTCACCACTTTAAGCCTCAGTTTCCACATCTGTGGGCTTCTCTGATAGCTCAGTTGGTAAAGAAGCCACCTGCAATATAGGAGACCCCGGTTCGATTCCTGGGTCAGGAAGATCCGCTGGAGAAAGGAAAGGCTACCCACTCCACTATTCTTGGGCTTCCCTTGTGGCTCAGCTGGTAAAGAATCTGCCTGCAATGCAGGAGACCTGGGTTTGATCCCTGAGTTGGGAAGATCCCCTGGAGAAGGGAAAGGCTACTCACTCCAGTATTCTGGCCTAGAGAATTCTGTACAGTCCAGTTCAGTTCAGTTCAATCTCTCAGTCGTGTCCAACTCTTTGCTACCCCATGAACCGCAGCACACCAGGCCTCCTTGTCCGTCACCAACTGCCAGAGTCCACCCAAACCCATGTCCACTGAGTCAGTGATTCAATCCAACCATCTCATCCTCTGTCGTCCCCTTCTGCTCCTGCCCTCAATCTTTCCCAGCATCAGGGTCTTTTCCAATGAGTCAGTTCTTCACATCAGGTGGCCAAAGTAAAGGAGTTTCAGCTTCAACATCAGTCCTTCCAAAGAACACCCAGGACTGATCTCCTTTAGGATAGACTGCTTGGATCTCCTTGCAGTCCAAGGGACTCTGAAGAGTCTTCTCCAACACCACAGTTCAAAAGCATCAATTCTTCTGTGCTCAGCTTTCTTTGTAGTCCAACTCTCACATCCATACATGACCACTGGAAAAACCATAGCCTTGACTAGATGGACCTTTGTTGACAAAGTAATGTCTCTGCTTTTCAGTATGCTGTCTAGGTTGGTCATAAATTTCCTTCCAAGGAGCAAGCATCTTTTAATATCATGGCTGCAATCACCATCTGCAGTGATTGTACAGTCCATGGGGTCACAAAGAGTTGGACACGACTGGGCGACTTTCACTTTTCCACATCTGTAGCAGTGAAATACTCTACCATGCCTGCTTCACATAGGTTGTGGAGTGACTGAGCTTATGGATACAAAGCTCCTACTATTGTATTTGCCACACAGTAGGCTTTTAATATGTGATCATCAGTAGCAGTCCCATAGCTATCTACATACCCTGCTTTGTTTTTCTTCAAAATTTGTATCAGTATTTGACATTATATGTTTGTCTATTATTACCTCTCTGTCCCACTAGATCATAAACTCCTTAAGAGAAGGAATTTTGCTTTGTTCACCTCTCTCCACAGGGCTTATAATAACACATGGCACCTAGGAAGCACCACAAATATTTATCGAAAGAATGGTTGTTATGGCCATAATTACCTCTGTCATACTTCACTGCACACACAGTAGCTGCTATGGGGTTTGTGGCAAACAGAAACAAAAGCATTTACCATCATCCTGTATTGCCTCCCACCACAGGTAAATTGAATGAATAAATGACCTCCTGACTGAGATAACATATTTGAAGACACAGGTCACAAAAACAAAGGGAGGCTCTTATATAAATTTGTCACAAATTATATTGTGTGCTTTCTACCCTGGCTTCTATAAACAAAAGTTGAACGCCACAGGCCTGCAAGAAAGAGTAAGTAACATAGGCACATTTTTTCTTCCCCTTAATTTGTTACATGGTGTCCCCAGTCCCTGTTAGATCTGGCCATTTGGCCAAGTAAGTTATAGAGCCTCCAAGTGGGTGAGGACTCTCTGGCTCTAGTCTTTGGCTTGGTTTCCCTTGGCACTACACTCATTTTCCAAAGTCAATTTATGCCTCATTAATATGATCTATTTGATTTTGTATATGACTCAGAACTATATCATCACAAGCCTTCAAAAAATGCATCAGAATTTTACATGTCAAAACATATGATATTCTTTCATTTCAGTGACTGTTATAAAAACGCTTTTGCTGCTTTAAGGAACTGGGTAATTGTGATCATCTGAGCTAAGTTAATAGACACAAAAAGAAATTTTTTTTCTTTAACTTTATATAATATAAAAGTATATACATGTTTATCATTAAAAGAAAAGACTATAAGAGTATTTAAGAAGAAATCAAATCTCCTCTGCTCCATATTTGTCATTCTATCCCTAGAGGTAGCCACCAATGACCATTTGGTATTTATCTTTCTAAACATTGTGAAAAACAGACTTGCTTTGATCTACTCTCTTCCTTTGTCAGATATGACACTAAAGAGCTAGTTAAAAATTGTAACCATTCTTTTTAAAAATGTTCTACCACTGAGAATCTCAAATACACACAATAGTAGACAAAATAATATGACCTCTCATGTACCCCTTACCTAGCACAACCATCAACCCACAGCCAACCCATGGTCCCCGCCAAACTCCCGTTCATTTCTCTCTATCCAGTTTTTTTAAAAAATAAATCCCTTATATCCATGCATTTATATATAAATCTCTGAAAGCAATGACCCTTTTAAAACAAAACTGTATGCTAATATTACATCTGAAATATTCCTCAATAGTATTAAATAGTCAGTGTTCAAATTTCCAATTGTCTCATAACTGTCATAAATGAAGTTTTTCTTAGCATTAAAAAATGTCAGGATCTAAACAAGCTTCCCATATTATGATTGGCTGATATATCTTTTAAGTCTCTTTTCATTAGTAGCCTCCCTTCAATTTCCATTCCCCTAAAAATTTGTAGAAGAAACTATGTTATTTGATCCTCAGAGTTTTATGCCATCTGAATCTTGCAGATTGCATCCCCATGGAATAATTTAACATGCCCTTCTTATGTATTTCCTTTAGTTGACTCTAGAGGCTTGATTAGGTTCAAGTTCAGTGTTTCTCCTGAGTGTTGCATAAGGTAAAGTTTTGTTTCTTCTATCAGGATGCCCATGATGTCAGACTTGCTTTTTTTTCACTGTTTATTGAAGGAATTTAATATACTAATGTGCACTATGAATCATCAAGAAAGAAAGGATACTGTGTTCCACATTCCCCAAACTTAATTAAGATGAAAATAATTTTTGGCATCACATCTAATAGAGACAGAATTTAACACAACACACTTTGAGAAATGTTTCCCTATATTAACTGATGAAAACTTTTTCCCTGCGGAGAAGTCAGACTCTGTCTTTTTGTAATGTCTCCAGCCTTTGATGTTCAGTTTGGAGAAGGAAAAGGCAACCTACTCCAGTATTCTTGCCTGGGAAATCCCACGGACAGAGGAGCCTGAAAGGTTACAGTCCATGGGGTCACAAAAGTCAGACACAACTTACCAACTGAACCACCACCACTGTGATTCATTATTTTATTAGGATGTAATAAAATATTATATCCTAATGTAATAGGATGGAGACCTGTCATTACTTTTTTAAAATAAGATAACTATAATCTTTTGTAAGATGTTTCCCTTTATTGACTAGTTATGTAACTGTACAGTTTGTAAATCAAAGGGAAGATAGATGCTTGATTTTTACCATTTGAATTAATTGAGTTAACGTATTTGATGAATTTTAATCCACACCATTAATCTTAATGTTCAAATCAGTTCATTTTGGCCAGTGGGACTCTCTTCAGATTGACTTCTGTGAGTCATTTTGAGATGATCCCAACGGTATTTGACAGCTCCTTGCCTCTTGTATGATAAGATATTCCATATTTACCTGGTAGATTTCCTGCTCCAGATTGCAAATCAGCTATTTCTCCTAAAAGCTTTGGCTTTTTTTGTTGGAAATAAGTGTCTGGAAACCACAATTCAGGTGCTAGAACTATGACCACTTTTAAAAGATGTCAATTTGCTCATATGCTTTGGATGTTGCAAAGAACTTTCTGCAAGCTGTATATAGTCCTAAAAACACTTGCTTGTTTAAGAATGAATTATTTGATAGAAAAAAAAAGAATTTTTTAATTAAATAAAAAAGGAAGAAAAAAATGAATTATCTGAATCTTCTTTTTTTAAGATTTGACATAGCTCTTTTATTTTTAACTTTTTATTTTGTATTGGAATATAGCTGATTTACAGTGTTGTGATAGTTTCAGGTGTACAGCAAAGTGATTCCTTTATACATATACATGCATCTATTCTTTTTCAAATTCTGTTCCTATTTAGGTTGTTACATAATATTGAACAGCATTCCCTGTGTTATACAGTAGGTCCTTGTTGGTTTATCCATTTTGTTTACTTTTGAAATAATTTTATTTGTTTATCTAATTTTTACTCTGCTGGGTCTTTTGCTCCTGGGGCTTTTCTCTAGTTGCAGGCAGCGGGGGCTACTCTCTAGTTGTGGTGTACGGACTTCTCATTGCAATGGCTTTTCTTGTTGTGGAGTGTGGGCTCTAGGGCATAGGCTCAATAGTGAGACACATGGGTTTAGTTGCTCAATGACACGTGAGATTTTTCCGAACCAGGGATCAAACCCATGTCTACTGCAATTGCAGGCAGGTTCTTTACCACTGAGCCATCAGGGAAGCTCTATCCATTTTAAATAAAGCAGTGTGTTCATGTTGATCGCAAACTCCCTAACTATCCCTTTCCCCATTGCTTCTTATAATTGTTTAATGTATCTGTGTCCTTTCTGAAGCTAATAGTTTTAGAACCATAACCGGTCTCAGACTCAAAGTTTCTAGCATGCTAGACACTCAGAATATATACATCGATGAGAAAAATCAGGCTTTAAGTGCTGAAAGAAACTACCAAAAATGAGTTTCAGAAATCTGAGGAGAAATAGGTGCATTATTAGAATAATTTAGTAGTCTCTGAGGTCATGATTTTAATAGGTTTAACAGGTTCTAATAGGTTTAATTTTCTTGGATGTTTGAGTTCATGTCAGTTCAGTCACTCAGTCATGTCTGACTCTTTGCAACCCCATGGACTGCAGCATGCCAGGCCTCCATGTCCATCACCAATTCCAGGAGCTTACTCAAACTCGTGCCCATCATGTCAGTGATGCCATCCAACCATCTCATCCTCTGTTATCCCTGTCTCCTCCTGCCTTCAGTCTTTCCCAGCATCAGGGTCTTTTCTAATGAGTCAGTTTTTCACATCAGGTGACCAAAGTATTGGAGCTTCAGCTTCAACATCAGTCCTTTCAATGAATATTCAGGACTGATTTCCTTTGGGATTGACTGGCTTGATCTCCTTGCAGTCCAAGGGACTCTGAAGAGTCTTCTCCAACACCACAGTTCAAAAGCATCAATTCTTCGGTGATCAGCTTTCTTTATAGTCCAACTCTCACATCCATACATGACTACTGGAAAAACCATAACTTTGACTAGACAGAGCTTTGTTGGTAATGTCTCTGCTTTTTTAAAAAATTAATTTATTTTTTAATTAAAGGATAATTGCTTTACAGAATTTTGCTGTTTTCTGTCAAACCTCAACATGAATTAGCCATAAGTATACATATATCCCCTCCCTTTTGAAACTCCCTCCCATCTTCCTCCCCATCCACCCCTCTAGGCTGACACAGAGCCTCTGTTGGAGTTTCCTGAGCCATACAGAAAATTCCCATTGGCTATCTATTTTACAAATGGTAATGTAAGTTTCCATTATAACTCTTTCCATACATCTCACCCTCTCCTTACCTCTCCCCATGTCCATATGTCTATTCTCTATGTCTGTTTCTCCATTGTTGCCCTGTAAATAAATTCTTCAGTACCATTTTTCTATATTCTGTATTATGTATTAGAATACAGTATTTATCTTTCTCTTTCTGACTCACTTCACTCTGTATAATAGGTTCTAGGTTCATCCACCTCATTAGAACGGACTCAACTGCATTCCTTTCTATGAATATTACTCAGCCAAAAAAATGTCTCTGCTTTTTAATATGCTGTCTAGGTTTGTCATCGTATGTTTGTTTAAAAAGCAACCATTTGACAGGCCTAGACTCTATTTTTAAAGGAGCACTTCTGCAAAAAGATACAAGTCTTAATTTCCTACTTCAGGTCATCTTCACCTGAACATTTCAACCTAAAACAATTGTCTAATAGTGACAAAGATGGGTGAGGTAGGTCCAAGGGCGTGGCAGGGATGGAATGACTGGTTGGTTGAGAGAGATGAAACCTTTGGTTGGTGGGTGGGGAAACACATGCATGGGATGTGCCTGTGAAGTTGCAGATAGGCCCTGGGCAGTTTGGAGGGGTAGGATCTGAAGTACAGGCCACAGTAAGAAGCTAGTTCAGTTGAGAGGTGGATCTGGCTGTTACTGGGACAGGGAAGGGATGTAAAAAAAAATTTAGCCTTTCTTCCTCTGTCTCCCTCACCTTCCTCTTGTAACTTTCTGCTGAATTTTGCTCCCTCAAGCCCCATCTTTGCTCTGTCTCCTACAATAGCCTCTTTCTCCAAGAACCTTTAAGCAACTGTCATTTGGAATAAAAGAATGAGAATTTTTGCTTGCTACTGGGAAAACCCAACACTGGCTACCTCCACCAAATGAGCTATTGTGAAGAAATGGATAGCTCTGTAAATCAATAAAAAGCTAAGATAACTTGCCTTGGAAGCAGGCAGGACCCTAGGTAGCTCTGGGAGCAAGAAGGAACTAAAGGATCTGTTTCCTGGCAGGAACGCTCTTCCAGGATGTCTGGGATAAAACAGTTGTCAGAATCTCAAAAGAGAGTTTGCTCTGCCAAGGTCATGAGAGAAAGTGAGAGATAGCCCACTGGAATTACTCTCCCATCAAGGCTACACACGATAGAGAAGTGCTTGAAATTGGATATCCTGTTAGGAAGAAGGAAAAAATGCTAGTCAGTCAAAAAACAGATGACTTTTTAAACCCAAAGATATTGATTTATTATCATTTCTTAAAAAATGAATAAATGAATATGAAAACAGTGTTAATGTTATATCCACACTATTACTTCTCTTCATACTGCAATTTTTGGCTAGTCTTTTTTTTTTAGTTGGAGGATAATTGAGTTACAAGGTTGTGTTGATTTCTGCCATGCAACAACTCAGATCAGTCATAACTATTAATTTATGTGCCAAGAATTATGTCATTCATAGTCAATGTTTCTATTTTTTACAGCAAAGCTGTAAGTTTGGTAAGATGTTCTGCCTGTAATTGATACTCAGAGAGGTTAAATGTGACATCACAGCTAGTAACTGGCAGAGATGAGATTTGGATCCAGATTCACTGACCAAACAAATCAGTGTTCCATGCTGTTTGATACCCCCACCCAGATCAGGACTAATTTCTCTCTCCTTTAATCTTTAAGATAAATTTTGACACCACTTTATTTACCACTATTTGCAACATTAATTTTTCATACTGTTCATGGGGTTTTCAAGGCAAGAATACTGAAGTGGTTTGCCATTCCCTTCTCCAGTGGACCACGTTTTGTCAGAACTCTCCACCAGGACCTGTCCATCTTGGTTGGCCCTACATGGCATGGTTCACAGTTTCATTGAGTTAGGCAAGGCTGTGGTCCATGAGATCAGATTAGTTAATTTTCTGTGATTGTGGTTTTCAGTCTATCTGCCCTCTGATGGAGAAAAGGAAAGATATTCCCATCTGAATGCAGAGTTCCAAAGAATAGCAAGGAGAGATAAGAAAGCCTTCCTCAGCGATCAATGCAAAGAAATAGAGGAAAACAATAGAATGGGAAAGACTAGAGATCTCTTCCAGAAAATTAGAGATACCAAGGGAACATTTTGTCACGCGAGTGTAGATGTCACATAAGGGTATGTTCCTCAGTTCATGTCTCGTCACAACAAAGATTTGGAGTGACGGACATTGAAGCCCTCTGTGGGTCACAGCTCTTGGGTCTTGAACAGACCATGATATAACTCTTAGACAAATTAGTGTTACAGCTCTCTTTTATTTAGAAGATAATAACAGGAGAATCCATTCTCAAAGCATGGGAGAGAGAGAGAGAGAAAGAGAAAGAGCGCACACACGTTGGCGAGGGAGAGAGGAAGGGAGAAGGAGAGAGGTGTGGCGGGGGGAGGGAGGAAGGGAGAGAGAAGTGGGGGTGGAGAGAGAGAAAGAGTGCTTTGGCTCCTCCTTTTATGTTTTTCTGCCCCCTGGGCCCGTCCTATGCAAATTGGGCTTAGACAGGAGTGTTATTCTACCTGAAGTTCTCACTCAGGTTCTCGGACCTTCCTTGTTCTATTTTCACAGGCTTTTCCCTTCGTTGTCATCTAGCCACTGCCATTTTGGACTCCTGTTTCCTATTCTAACTACCTAACATTCCCCCCTCAAGAGATGGGAGGCCCAATTCTTTGGGAATAGGGGTGTCGAGGTCTTTCTGCCTACTTCCTGCTGAATTGGGACAGTGAAGGGTATTGGGCCTCCCCCTCTTACTAGTCTCGGGCCTCAGAGTCCTCATAGTGGTGTCTGTCTAAGGGTGAGTCATATTTTCCATGGTCAGCTGTAGTTTTATCTTTGTTGAACTGGCACTGCATGTTGTAGCTTATTGACCTGAGCAGAGACAAGATTTATCTCCTGCCTGCTTTTGAGTAGAGTCTCTACCAAGTTGCATTGGTTCTTTAGAGCTATCCTGAGAAATCTTATCCCCAGAAACCAGATTTTGTGGGTGTTCATTATAATGGCACTCATTTGTAGTTCTGAATAGGTATCTGAGATCTCCCAGGGGCTCACAGGTGTATTGAGTGTCCTCTTCTGTTTTCTTCCACGGCTTGACTCGTGAGTAGTGAATCCAGGAGTCATGTCCTGGAACCTTGACTGCTGTAGGGGTAGAGAGTATTACAGGGTAGGGGCCCTTCCATGTGGGCTGGAGTTGAGCCTTTGGGGACCCATCTTTCCAGACTTTAACTAGGACTTGAGTCCCTGGAGCATATAGTGTTGACTCCTTAGAATCTTTTGGGTCCTGGTTCATAGCCCACAAGCGTATATCCTGTTGGAATTGTCCAATGGCCATGGTGTAAGACTGGAGGGTCTGAACCTCTGGATCTAGGAAGTGGCCATTGACATAAACAAAAGGTCTCCCATATAGCATCTCATAAGGACTAAGACCAACCTGTTCCTTAGGGCAATATGGATGCGGAGGAGAGCTATTGGTAAAGCCTCTTTCCATCCCAGGGAGGTCTCCTGGGTTATCTTTTTTATCGCTGATTTTAAGAATTGGTTGGCTCTTTCTACTTTTCCTGAAGACTGAGGTCTCCAGGCACAATGAAGATAATAAGTAATGCCCAATGCTTTAGAGTCCCCTTGGGTGACCTTAGAAGTAAATGATGTCCCATTGTCACTTTGTAATGACCTGGGCAGACCAAATCTTGGAATGATCTCATGGAGCAGTTTTTTTACCACCTCCTCAGCCTTTTCAGTCTGGTGGGAAAGCCTTCAATCCACCCTGTGAATGTATCTATCATGACTAATAGGTATTTATACCCTTGAGAGACTGGCATCTGGGTGAAGTCCATCTGCCAGTCCTCTCCTGGGTAGGTCTCACGTCGTTGGATGGGCTGGACCAGCTGGGGTCTTCGAGCTCCTTGGGGGTTGTTTAATTGGCAAGTGGGACAAGAGGAGACCACTTGCCTTAAAATTGTTTGGAGGCCTGTTCCTCTGAAGGATCTTTCTAGTAATCTTTGGAGTGCCTTATCTCCTAAATGAGTGGTGGCATGTAAGGAGTTAACCAACTTCCATTGGAGGTTTCCAGGCAGAAAAGGGAGTCCCTCCTTTTGCAACCACCCTGTATGATCTTCTTAAAAGCCCTCACTCTTAGCTTTAAGAGTCTCACCTTCAATATATGAAGGAGTTTCTGGTAAATTAGTCTGTGGAACTAGGGTGGCAACCCCTATTAGGTCATTGCTCTGTAATGCTGCTCTCTTAGCTGCCTGATCAGCTGCTTGGTTTCCTCGAGCCACTTCCGCGCTCCATTTTTGGTGTCCTTTACAGTGGGAGACTGAAACCTCAGTGGGCAGATGGACTGCCTCCAAGAGTCTAAGAATTTGATCGCTGTATTTGATTGGGGACCCTCGGGTGGTCAAGTGGCCCCTTTCTTTCCAAGTAGCCCCATGTGCATGTAGCACCAGAAAGGCATGGCTATTCTTTTTCCTTTTCCCAGCTCTAAAGCTCTAGTCAGGGCTATGAGCTCAGCTAATTGGGCTGAAGTACCTGGTGGCAGAGGCTTAGCCTCTATGATCTCAAAATTGGAGACTCCTGCATATCCGGCTCTTCTTTTTCCATAAGACAAAGCTGCTTCCATCAGTGTACCAGACTTCCTCAGGATTGGTCAGAGGATCTTCCGACAATCCCTCTCAGGGCTTTGTCCAGTGAACAAAGCCCCGAGGTTTCTTGTCTAGAAACCTTTGTCCGAGGTTTCTAGACAAGAGTGAAAGGGGAGAGAGCCCTCAGGGGTAGGCAGGAGGGTGGCTAGGTTGAGAACCTCACAAGGATATAGAGTGAGGCCTGGATTTTCCATCAGCATTACTTGATATTCAAGAATTCTTTGATCAGACATCCATAAATGGCCTCTCCCATTTAGGAGTTGTTTTACTTGGTGGCTGGTAAAAAAAAAAAATAGTTAGTTTGCCCCCAAAGGAGAGTTTTAAAGCATCTTCTATCATGATTGCAATAGCTGCAAGATTTCAAAGGCAGGGGGACCAGCCTCGGTGGTTGGATCGAGTCTCTTGGATAAATAAGCTACAGGCTGGGGCTCAGATCCCAACCTTTGAGTTAACACTCCCAAGGCCATTCCCTCTCTTTCATGGACATAAAGTTAGAATGGTTTTTCTGGGTCTGGCAACCTCAAAGCAGGTGCCTGCGTCAAGGCCAGTTTTAGTGTAGCCTCTGCCTTCTTTTGAGGAGTTCCCCACATTAGTGGGATTGAATCATCCCATCCCTTTAAGCTTTCATATAAGGGCTGGGCAATTAGACCATAGTTGGGTATCCAGATTCTACGATACCCAGTTAGCCCCAGGAAAGCTCGCAATTGTTTTTGAGTTATGGGGGAGGGCAACTGGAGGATTCCTTGCCGGATCAGAGGACAGCCTCCTGGACCCGTGTGTAATCTGAACTCCCAGGTAAGTGATTCTTGTCTCGACCATCTGTGCCTTAGCATGGGAGACTTTATATCCCCTTTCTGCCAGAAAGTTTAGAACCTGAATGGCGTGTTTTTCTTATCTGGAGAGCAGATTAGTAGGTCATCTATGTATTGTAATATTTTTCCATTAGGTCCCAGGTCCAGATCTTGGAGATCCTGGCTAAGGGCCTGTCCAAACAGGTGGAGGCTATATCTGAACCCCTGAGGTAATACTGTCCAAGTCATCTGTTGGTGTTTTTTTTCTAGGGTCTCCCACTCAAAGACAAAAAAATATTGGTATTCTTTAGCCAGTGGTATGCAAAAAAAAAATGCATCTTTGAGATCCAAGACTGTAAACCACTTGGCACTGGATGGGATTTCTCCCAAGATTACATAGGGATTGGGTACTGTGGGATGGAGGGGGACTACAGCTTCATTTATGATCTGGAGATCTTGAACCATTTGCCAGGTTCCATCCTTTTTCTTTACTGAGAGGATTGGAGTGTTACATGGTGAACTGGTGGGGACCAATAGCCCACAAGCAAGGAATTTATTTATCAAAGGCTGTAGTCCCTCTCGAGCCTCTCTTTTGAGGGAATATTGTTTCTGGTTAGGAAACCTGGTGGGATCTTGGAGGACAATGATGACTGGTTCAGCTTGGTGGGCCCGTCTAGGAATTCCCTGGTACCACACCTGGGGGTTAATTTTATCCTCCCATAGTTTTTGGTCTCTCTCTATTGGAGAAGGTGTAATGGGTTCTTCAGTAGTAAGCAGGAGCTGTAGAGCTCTAGGGGCTGAAAAACTTCCCATCACAAGAGTGGTCCCCAATTTAGTGAGTATATCTCTTCCCAATAAGGGAGTAGGACACTCAGGGACCACCAGAAACTGGTGGGAAAATATTTGTCCATCCCAGCAACAAAGAAGAGCTTGGGTGAATCTTTTAGTAGTTGCTTTTCCTGTAGCACCCAAAATGGTACAGGGTGAGGAGAAGGCTCTGCAGTAGGAGATCAAGACAAAGCAGGTAGCCCCTCTGTCAACCAAGAAATTCTAGGACCTATCTGCCACATCCAGTTGCACCCTTGGCTCAAGCCCCGAGGTGGTTATCTGTGACAGGTGGGCTGGTTGAAGCGGGCCGCTTCAGTCCTCTTGAACCCTCATGAGGGAAGGCTTGGCCCTTGACCTTGAGGCTCTTGGGTCCCAAGGGCAGAGTGCCGCCCAATGTCCCATTTGATGGCATTTGTGGTAAGCCGTTTTAGGAGACTTGTCACAGTTTGGACACTCTTTGGCCCAATGCCCCGCCCGTCTACAGATTAGGCATTTGTCTCGTACCTTGTCCTTCAAGGACTCGGGGTTTGCCATAGGGTTTCCCTGGAGGGCAGCCAGCATCTGGTCATGCCTTGTCTCTTTCCTTCTCTCCCTCTCCTGGGCCTTGGCCTCCCTCTCCTGTTCTCTGTTATAAAAGGTATTGGTGGCTGTCTGGACCATCTCATCTAAAGAGGCAGCAAGGTCCTGCTGCTGTAACTGTGGTAACTTTATTCTGATATCTGATGCACATTGGGACAGGAATTTGTCTTTTAAAATCACCTGTCCTTCGTAAGAGTCTAAGTCCAGAATGGTAAACTTTTGGAGGGCCTCTTTTAGCCTTTTCAGAAAGGCAATGGGGTTCTCATTGGACTCCTGGGTTATTGCTGAGACGGGGCACAGTCCCGCAACTAATAGGGTTCCTTCTCTTTCCATGGGTGGACTTCCTTAGGGGTGAGTCTTTCTGAAGCTTATCCTACCCAGTACTGTCGCAACCTGAGAGCCAGGCACCCCCGGGTCAGGGTGCAGATCCCCAGGCAGGCTGAGGCATGACAGCTTCCTAGAGATTGAACCCCCGGGCAGGTTGAGGCATGACGGCCTCCCGAGAATTGGGTCCCTGGGCAGGTCGAGGTGTGACGACCTTCTGGGACCCCTGGGACTAGCGGATCACTGAACAGGTTGAGGCGTGACAAACTTTCGAGGCCCAGATCCCTAGGCATGTCAAGGCGTGATGACCTCCTGGGAACCCCCGGACTGGAGCTGGGTGTCCCCAGGATCTCCAGCATAATAACCAGTGCTGGGTAGAATTAAGGGGTTGTAATCTTAACTCATTGCTGGTTTGCCCACCGTGGATGGGAATAGATATCATGATGTAAGCTCATCCCACCTAGTACTGTCGCAACCTGAGAGCCAGGCATCCCCGGGTCAGGGTGCAGATCTCCAGGCAGGCTGAGGCATGACAGCCTCCTAGAGATTGAATCCCTGGGCAGGCCGAGGCGTGATGGCCTCCCAAGAATTGGGTCCCTGGGCAGGTCAAGGTGTGACGACCTCCTGGGACCCCGGGATAAGCGGATCCTCAAGCAGGTTGAGGTGTGACAACCTTTCGAGGACCAGATCCCTAGGCAGGTCAAGGCGTGATGACCTCCTGGGACCCCGGACTGGAGTTGGGCATCCCCAAGATCTCCAGCGTAACCAGTGCTAGGTAGAATTATATAGTATTTCCCTCCCAATGGCCAGCTAGTTTCTGGTTGTCCCTCTGGAAGATTGTAGAGGCATCACTGTGGGCCTGGATGGGGCTAAGGAAAGGAGCATGAAACAAGAAGGTAGGGGGCAGAGCACAAACTTTCAAAGAATGACATAGCACAAGGGCATAACGTAAACCAATTAAAATCAATTGGGTCCAAGATGACAAGTCAAATTCAAGCAAGCCTTAATCCCCAGTCTGGAAGCCAAAAGACACACGCAGAGGTGGCAGGACAGCTTCAAAGCACTGTCAAAACATGGAGGAGTGGGTGGTTCCCCAAAGGTTGGGGTGATTCTCCCACTCATTAGCATATGAGTTCACCCTGCTGGCAAAACCTAACCAGGCCACATTCCATGGCCTAAGCCCTTGCCCTCGGCAATGGCCCACACCTTGAAGTGTGGCTTCTCTCAGAATCCTAACAAATCCACCTCCTACTTTGTCTCTCAATGAATTTTTGCAATGAAACATCAGAGCCTGAGCTTCATTAGGTCTGAATCCGGGCATCCTGGGTTTTGGCCAGGCTTGAGCCCCGGGAGAGAGCTGAAGGACAGGAGGAAAGAGCAGTGGGGGAAACATGCCAAGGAATCTCCTTCATAGCCTAACAGAAAATCTGCTAAATTTCTGACCTGTGCTCACAATTTTCATTGGCCTGATCCTTGGCACAAAGAGTAGGGACAGAAGAACCCCCATCGGCCTGGGTAACAGCTACTGGGGTCCAGCAGATAGTGCCTTTGGGACATAGTAAAGAGTAGCCTCTCCAGAGTCCCTCAATCGCGCCCACTGCCGCCCGCCTGTTCGGAAGGGGTTGGAGGAAAAAAGAAATGAGAGACTGTAAAGGAATTAAAATTTCCTTAGGCATGTCCTTCCAACCATTGGAGCGAGGACCTCCTACCTTAACCGGAGGTCTTCTGGAATCTGAGGCTGAGCCGCTTGAGCTTTCTGCTGAGTTTGTTTTTCACGGACCTGGTGTCCAGCACGCTGGGCCTCTTGTCAGTTTTCTGCTATGCTTGGCTTCCTCCTTGCCGGGGCCGCGCTGAGGTTGTTTCAGCTAGGTTATACCTGAGTCACGGCACCAGAGATGTCCCGCGAGTGTAGATGTCACTCAAGGGTATGTTCCTCAGTTCTTGTCTCCTCACACCAAAGATTTGGAGTGACGAGAAGCCCTCAGCGGGTCACAGCTCTTGGGTCTTGAACAGACCATGATATAACTCCTAGACAAATCAGTGTTACAGCTCTATTTTATTTAGAAGATAATAACAGAATCCATTCTCAAAGTGTGGGAGAGAGAGAGAAAGAGAGAGAGAAAGAGAAAGAGCGCACACACTTGGGGCAGGGGGTGGGAAGGCGGGGCGGGGAAAGAGTAAGGAAGACTGAGAAAGGCAGAGGAGAGAGAGAGAGGAAGGAAGGAAGAGGGAGAGAGGCTGGGGAGAGAGAAAGGAAGGGAGAGGGAGAAAGGTGGGGAGAAGGAGAGAGAGAGTGCTTTGGCTCCTCCTTTTATATGTTTTTTTTTTCTGCCCCCTGGGCCCGTCCTATGCAAATTGGGCTTAGACAGGAGTGCTGTTCTACCTGAAGTTATCGCTCAGGTCCTTGGACCTTCCTCGTTCTATCTTTGCCGGCTTTTCCCTTCCTTGTCTTCTAGCCGCCGCCATTTTGGACTCCTGTTTCCTATTCTAACTACCTAACAATTTCATGCAAAGATGAGCTCAATAAAGGACAGAAATGGTAGGGACCTAACAGAAGCAGAAGATATTAAGAAGAGGTGGCAAGAATACACAGAACTATACAAAAAAGATCTTCACGACCCAGATATATCAGGATGGT